>JADRCH010000236.1:1477994-1497948 GCA_019843965.1 Rhynchomys soricoides
TCTTCTTCTTCTTCTTCTTCTTCTTCTTCTTCTTCTTCTTCTTCTTCCTCCTCCTCCTCCTCCTCCTCTTCCTCCTCCTCCTCCTCCTCCTCCTCCTCCTCCTTTTCTCTCTCTCTCTCTTTCTCTCTCTCTCTCCTTTTCCTTGCCTCCCCCCTCCCCCCACATGGCCCAGCTCAGTCTGGTCATGTCTGCTCTGGACTCTCCCAGATGTCCCTGCCTCTGACTGTTCCCTTTCATCTACAAAAAACCTCCTCCACCATACCTAGGAGCAGCTGTGTTCTTTCCTTTCCTTTTTATTTCTATTGTTCATTCACAGGGACAGCCAGGCTACACAGAAAACCCTGAGTCCAATACATGTGTGTATGCATATATGTATTATATATGTATGCATGCATGCACGCACGCTTGCATGCATGTATGTATGAATGTAATTAAAAGAAGTTTAAGAGCAAACACTGCTTGCATAAACATAATGGAAATTACGTTGGTGTAAAAGCCTGTCTCGGGATGTGTGCATAACACCCCATGTTTATAACATCTGTAAGCTAACATTTGGCGTTCATGAAGAATGGTTCTGGAAACAGGAGGCAGACTAACTGTTGTGAAAGGCTGACATGAAGGAAGGAGGATGGGATAATAGAGGAGTGGTGGACAGGAGCCTCCTGGCTCTCCATGCTGTGATGAGCCGTGAATGTCAAATGTGGCTGCTCCAAGGCCACATGTGTGAGAAAATTACCCATAGCTCTCTACACTGCAAGTGTGCGCACATACAGAGAAATTGAAATCAACCTTGGAGGTAATGCGATGCGTTCCTGGTGTTTGTTCGAAACCTTGATGGCTCAAGATAGTACTGTTAAGAAGGCTGAGGTGCAGGGTGTAAGGAACTTCCTTGTGTGCTTCCTTGCAGCTTCCTGAGGTCATATAATTATTTAAATTGTTTTAATAAAAAAATAAAACTAAGAAAGCTGAGACGGAGAACACACGGAATGGCTAAAGTACAAACAGTAAGGTAGTTCATTCAAATCTAACTATAGTCAGTCATAACTGTGCTACATTCAAATGGTTCGGCATTTGTGTCTAGCCTGGAGCCCACAGGTCTCACACACTCCAGGACAGCTAGGAGTTTTGCCCAACAACAGCAGCAACAACCACAGAACGTAGACAGACTTATGAGATTTGTTTTAGGTTTCTCTTATAACTCAGTTGTGTAAAACTTGATCGTGAACTTCTTAAATGATCTTGCCGTGTTCCAAAATCAAAAGGTTGAACATTCTGATACCAACTGGTCAGTCCTGAGGTCATATACACACAGGGAACATTATACAACTGAGCAGATTGTATTTGTTTATTTAGGAACAGGTCTTTGTGTATTTAGGAACAAGTTTTGTGTGTATGTGTGTGTGTGTGTGTGTGTGTGTGTGTGTGTGTGTAACAAAAATTAAAAGAAAAGAAGAAAGAAGCCAGGAGTTTGGGGGAGAGAGAGAGAGAGAGAGAGAGAGAGAGAGAGAGAGAGAGAGAGAGGTAGCTAGGGAAAATAATGGCATTGGTTTTTCAGGAGGATAGAAGAGTCACACCATGCTTACAAGCAATGATACCAGAACTCCTGGACATCAAAGCACAGGTTGACGGACTGCAAGGAAAATAAAGCAACCTGCAGCAACAGTTAGAAACTCAAGACAGAGATTGAAACAGACACCTTTTGGACCAACACAAGAGAGCTGAAACCTGTATTTTAAAAGCTCTGAGGGAGTTGAGCTTCAGGCAACTGAACTTGTTTGAGAAGGTCTCAAACAAGACGGAGCTCAGGGTTCAGGTCTCTCTGCTCACCAAGTTCGGCCACCCTGGTCCTCAGCTTGGCCTATGGTGCCAAGCTCTACAGTTACCCTGAGGCAGAGGAAGAGAGAACCCAGCAGAGGAAAAGAAGCGGCTAGATGAGCTGAAGAGAAATGGCAGCTCTAAATGACAGTATCCTCAAGTGGGGCACCAGTGAGCTTGCCTTTCTCTAGGATGAATAAGGTTTTATTGTGTGGGGGGGTCTCAGGGGGCGGAAAGAACATCTAAAGTATGTTTCCAGTAGCAATGCTTAAAGATGCTAAGTAAGAAATAGTAAATAAGAAGAATCTTGGGGCCAGAGAGACGGCTCAGTGGTCAAGGGCAGTAGTTGCTCTTGCAGAGGGCCAAGGTGGGACTCCTACTCCCAGGACCAACATGGTGGCTCATAACCATCAGTATTCCTAGTTCCAATGGATCTTATACCCTCCACATGCACCAAAAATGCATACAGTACACAGACATGCATGCGTACCATGTGCCTATATATTAAATAAATTTTAAATTTTTTAAATTCTTTACCATGTGAAAATTAAATAAGACACTAGCAAATGAACAACAAACTGAGGGACAAAGTGATAGAAAAAATAGGAAATATACTTTTCATGAGAAAAAAATAAAAGTGCAGCCTATCAAAATGTGCAGGATGGGGGACCAGTATGGCAGGGAGAGCTCACTACAGAAGAGGGGCCCCAAGTCCTCAGTGACTGCAGCTCTCAAGTAAGAAACCAGAAAAACAAGAACAAGTAAAAGCCAAAATATAAGAAATAAATAGTTAGAACATAGTAACAAAAATTGGGAGAGGGGATAAAAATCAAGAAATTCAAAAGCCAGAGCCTAAAGAAGACTAAAACAGTGAACTTTTATTCAGATTGATGAGAAAGAGCCCGAGCACACTGCCAAGAGTGGATCGAGGGACGTGATGTCACCACCCACTCAACAGATGTGGAAAGGGTTCTGGGACCCGTTGATATCGATAATTTCAAACTCCTTGGGTTATTTGAGGGAAATCATTGACAAACAAGTTCCTGCAAACCTACTCAAGAGGAAATCAATATCTTGAATAGCCCTTTATTGGTTTCCAAAGTTGTATCTGTGGTTTAAAGCCTTCCCGCAAGAAAAACTCCAAATCCAGATCACCTCACTGATGAGTTTAAACAGTTGAGGAAAAGAAAATAACAATTCTCCACGATCATCTCCAAAAAGTAAATGAGACGGTCCCTTTTAGCTCATTCAATGAATCCAGCATTCCTCTGATACAACAACCAAGAGTACATATAACTAAAGAGAAAACCAGATCTCATCCCCCTTGACACACTAAAAACGGCCATGAAATGTCAATATATATACATAAACACAAAATTCTATAAGAAAAATATTAACAAATTGAATCCTACAGTATACAGAAGAGAAATGGCCTCTGGAAGAATGGGATTAATCCTAGGAATGCAAAGTCAGTTAACATCTCAAATACTGGGGACAGGAAAGCAAACAGCACATCTACCCTGAAAAGGAGTTTAGTCATTTAAGAAAATTTAATTGAGCTGATAGAGACAGAATCCAGAAGTAGACATTATTTCTTTTCAAGATCTGACTCCTCCTCTCTGGTTAATCCTATTTTTTCTAGTTGACTTTTGACTGCTATGATAAACATCATGACCAAAAGTAACTTCTAGAAGAAAGGTTTATTTCAGCTCACAGCTTACTGTCAGTCCACCAAGAAGGGTGACAGGGCAGGAACTCAAGGCAGGAACCTGGAGCAGAGACCATGCGGGCACACTGCCTACTAGCTTGCTCCCCGTGGCTTGCTCAGCCTACTGTCTTACACAACTGAGAACCACCTGCCCAAAGTGACAGTGTCTCAAGTGAGCAGGGTCCCCCATGTCAATCACTAATCAAGAAGATGTCCAGGCAATCCAATGCAAGCATTGTCTCAAGTGAGGTTCCTCTTCCCAGAGAACTCTAGTTTGTGTCAAGTTGCAAAAAGAAGAAAAAGAAAAAGCAAGAAAGAACAAAAAGCTAACCAGGACATCTATAAAGAACCCAACTACTAGGCTGAGGAAATGGCTCAGTAGGTAGAGAGTGTATGACACATGACCATGAAGACCTGAGTTCAGATCCCCAGAACTCATTAACAAGCCACTTAGTCCAAGTGTCTGTGATCCTGGCACTCCTAGAGAAAGCTGTGAGGCTGATACAAGCAAGCCCCACAAGGCTCACTGGCCAGCTAGCCTGTCATACACAGCAGAAAGGCAACAAAAGATCCTGTCTCAAACAAGGTGCAAACCAACACCAGAAACTGTCCTCTGACAGCTACGCATGCCCCGTGGTATGAATGTGCACAGATTCACACAGATGGATGTGTGCAGACTCAGTGTACACACACACAGGCACACACGAATTTTTGTAAAAAGAAGCCAGATACTTCTTTGGATGCATTGCACTCCCCGTGACAGTACCTTCCCAGGCCTCCCGTACAACTAGGTAAGATCAATTGTAGCACTTTCGCTGGTGGTCTTGGGGATCTTCTACTTTCCCTATCCTGCTAGCACCAGACTTACTTTATACTAGAAAGAAAGAAATGTCTAGGGGCTAGAGAAATGACTCAGCTGTGGAGTGTTTGCCATTCTTGTCAAGTTCCTGTTTGTTTGCTTGCTTCTATTTTTTGTGAGACAAGGTCTCATGGATCCCAGGCTGGTCTCAGACTTACTACATAGCCAAGGGTAACCTTGACTCTCCCCAGACTCTCACTTTAGCCTCCTTGGTGCTAGGATTAAGACAAGCATCAGCATGCTCTGCCAGTTTTAGGATTTCTATATAATGAGCATGTGCTAGTTATTGGGGACTTTATTTTTTTACAGCAAAGAGCATGTGGAGTATATTTTGCTGTAGTTGTCCCCTCTGGGTGTCCCTCTAGGTCACTGGATAGTATATGGCAGCAAGGGAACAATTTTAATATGTCTAAGTGTTTCCTCCTATATGAACTTGGGCGAATATAAAAGGACCCCCCTTCCCTTCCTGCTCTGTGACTGTTCTGTGCATAGCCTTGTTTTCCTAATAGGGTTAAAATCACGTGCACATATTAACCCTTAATAATTAAAAGACTGTGTCCTAATTATATCAGTGTGCAGGAGCTGCCTACATTTTCAGATTTGGCCCAATTTGGTTTAAAAGCTGGTATTTTGTCATTTTAATTTATCTTCCACTGGTTCTTTCTTGGGGCCAGCCTTTCCCCCATCTCACTGCCCCATGAGGTTTCCATCCATTTATCTCTTTGGATGTTTGTCATTTTCTTATCAATCTGTTAAAAAGCTTGATTTAGACAAGAGCTATCAATTTTTCTAAATCTTTTCTTTTGCTGTCCATCACATATTTTCTGGCCTTATTTATGGTACCTCTTCTCCACACATGAATGCTTAGTTTTTATCTGGCACATATCACTTTGACCCTAACACCGAGGATATTTCAAAGAAAAAAGGATGGGGGGGAAGAGTAGGAGGTGTGAGCAAAACAGAATAAACAACAGCATAGAGCACCCACGAAGCACCCACTGCATGGAGCACTCGCTCCATAGAGCATCGGCTGTGTGGAGCACCAGCTGCATGGAGGATCTGTCCCATGGAGCATCTGCTACATGGAGCACCTGCCACATGGAGCAGGTCCTGCATAGAGCACCCATTGCATGGAGCACCTGCTGCAAGGAAGACCTGTCCCATGGAGCACCTGCCCCATGGAGCACCCGCTGCATGGAGCACATGTCACATGGAGCACCTAACTCATGAAGCACCCTCCTCATGGAGCACCTGCTGCATGGAGCACCTACCGTATGGAGCATCCACCACATGGAGCACCTGCTCCACTGGGTCAGTTCCACTCAAGTCCAAGTTCTTCAGTGAAGCTATGGTGGCCTGCACACTGGTTCAGGAGCCTGGCCCCCCCTCCTCGAGACATCCCATCCTTTCCAGTGGAAACTTCCCACAGTTTCTACACTCTCTTGCCACATCAACACACTCCACCACCACCTTCGTGTTTCTCTGAGCCTTGCCACAGCTGTACAGGGCTTCTGACTAAGCTCCAACTGAGTTAAAGGACTCTTTTGGGGAATCCCAGGCTGCTCTGAGCTGAGCTGATGCCTTCTTGCTATGCTGTCTGCTCAGGGTCTTTCATTTATATGCTTGATTTTTTTTTTTTTTTTTAAACAGGGATTCATAAAGCCCAAACAATTCTCAAACTCACTATGTAGCTGAGGGTGACCTTGAATTTCTAATCCTCCATAGTGCTGGGATTACAGGTAGGTCCCACCATACCTGTTTAGTGTGGTACCAGGATCAAATACTGGGTTGGCACTCTTCCATTAAACCGTGTGCCCAGCCCTGCTTCACCTATCTGTAATATCATCACCCTTACCTGTGTACATAATATTATTACTACTCTTATCTATTTACAGCCATCACCTCCTGGATCATCAGCTTCCTGAAGGCAGGGGTATGTCTTCTTCTGTTCTAACTTCTCCATGAAGAAGTGAATAGATGGGAAATCAGAGCTACACAAGTATCTGGATGGACCTTACAAAGGGCAGAGGCTAGAGCAAGCCGCCAGCTGGAAATTAGTGGCACATACTCTTGATGTCTAACCCCCTCCTCGACTCTCCAGCACCATTGCTTTCAAACATTCATCACAAAGCTAAGCAAGACAAAAAAGTAGAACCCAGGCGGGCATTGCTCCTTTGTATCAAGCACTGTGATAATGTGTGTTCACAATTCCTGCTTATCATGTTGTTTTTTATATTTTAGCTTATTCTTTGACGGTTTCATACATGTATATAATGAATTCTGATCATATGTACCTCATTGCCCTCCCTTATCCATCTCCTGCTCCCTCTAAACTGTCTCTTCCTCCCAAGAAAGTCACCCTCCAATATTCCTGTGTGGTGTGTGTGTGTGTGTGTGTGTGTGTGTGTGTTTTAATGACCAACTGTGCTTAATTATGGTCACCTGCATGAGCATGGGTGTGGGAGTTATTAACTGAATTACAGGCAGCTCATCGGTGGTGTGACTACTGGAGAAAAGCAACTGCCCCTTGGCCAGTAGCCACTCACTGCAGAGAGCATCTCAGCTATCCATGGAGCCTCACAGGCTCCTCCCCTATCTGGGCTGGGATTCCATCTCACTCATGTTGCTCCCAGTTTTCAAAGCCGCCTCTTAAGATCACCATGGTAGGTAGAGGTTGTGGAACCATTTTACAGAAGAGGAGACTGATCCTGGAAGAAACAGATCATGTGCTTGTAATCTGAGGTCATTCGGAGGCGAGCACTCAGGAGGCAGGTCCCATGTAGGTGTCCATCCAAGACTGGGAGGTTGCTATGGTGCTGTCTCCCCAAGGGCCATTCAGAACAGCCTCCTCATTTTCTGATTTGATATTTCAAGTGCCTTTGGGATACTAGATGCCGGCAGACAGAAGGTCTCCAGTCATCAACAGCAAACAATTCCATTGGTGAGCTTTTAGCAGCTCACCAAATGCCTTCTAATCTGGTCACCTTACTAAAAACTGCTCCAAAATGTTATTTCATGAATATACAGTATCCAATAACAAATAGTGTCTTTTTGTGAAATTAATTTCAATTTAGCTTTAACTAATACTCAATTGCGATGGAATTACATATTACATACACATTACCACAGAAAGAAGTTCATCGTGATTAATGTTATTACAGCGAACACCAAAGGAATTAATAATGCTCTGCAGTTATTATAAAACGGTGCTGGTGTAGGGAAAAAGGTTAAGTCTAATTAAATTCTGGCAACCACTTTAGGGCTCTGCAGCAACCAGGATGCTGGGTTTCATGTTAATTAATTCTATATGGAGGGTTACCGAAGTGTTTTAGCATTGTTCAAAGAACCACGATTTTACTACCAGTATATGTTTTGATTTTCTTTTCACAGTGACCTACCAGCGTGCATGAGGTGTTAAATTCATGGGGACCACCAGATGTTTAAAGGCGGAGTGTTTTCTTAGTCTGCTCTCCGAGTCTCTACTTGTGGTGAGGTCAGGGTTTCCCAGTTCCTTCCAGTTGAAGTGCATGGTGACTTCCTTTTGGAAATGGATCTTTGGTTTCTAGACCTGCTTTCTAGACTGGCGATGGTTCCACACTTCTCCGTTCACACGGGTGATGTATGTGGCCTAGATGTCCCAGCATGACCTCATCTTGCCCAAAATAGAACCCAGGTCATAATGTGCCCAAGCACCCAGTATTGCAAATAGAAGTTACATGACTGAGCACGGGACTTGAGGACCCAGGATTCAGGTTCCTAATGCTGTGCCTCTTTAATACAATTCCTCATGTTCTATGATTCCTCAACCATAAAATTATTTTCATTGCTACTTCATTACTGTAATTTTGTTACTGTTATAAATCATAATGTAAATATCTGATATGAGAGCTCTGTGAAAGAGTCATTTGAACCCAGGGGTTGAGACCCACACAGTTGAGAAACACGGTCCTAGAGGCTGCTGGGGATCAGGTTATCATGGATTAAGAACCTAGGATCTGGGGCTAGAGGGAAAGTTCTGTAGTTAAAAGTACTTGCTGCTCTTGCAGAGGACCTGGGTTGATTTCCAGCACCCACAGTTCACAATCATCAGTAACTCCAGTCCCTCGAGATCCAATGCCCTCTTTTAGCCTCTGTGTGTAGCAGACACATGTGTGGTGCACATATTCACATTCAGGTAAATGTTCATGCACATAAAAAAAATAAAAATAATGATGTAAAAGAAAGAATCTGAGGTCTAGCCTATTAGACTCTTTAGAATGGGAGTATGCCACTTGCTTCTTCCTTGGAGGATTCTTCCCAAAACGGAGTTGTTTGGCCATCCTCTCTCTCTCTCTCTCTCTCTCTCTCTCTCTCTCTCTCTCTTACTGATGGTACCACCCCGGGTTTTCAGAAGTATGCTGTGAGTGGCAGGCAGCTCAGTGGCAGCCACAAGAGTCCAGGTCTCCCTCAGCCCAACCTTTGTCCCTATCCTGGATAACTTATCTTCGCAGCCTAGTTGAAAGACAGCTGTCATATGGCAATTGTCAGCTGGGAGCAGTAGCTGTGGCAGTGAAAGCCAACATCTGTGAGTGAGCGTCTAGGGTCGCAGAAGTGGGTGACCAATGATAGGGAAACTGGTGTGTAGAAGGTCCAGTGCATAGCAAGGACTCAGAGAAGGTTACAACCAGCTCATGGCCCTTGGTAGGTTATTTAACCTCTCTTTCTTGGCTTCTTATGACATCTGGCCCAAGCTCTGACCCTCCCTGAGCAGGTGCATCTAAGAAACTGAGACCTCCCATAAGCAGAGCATTTGAAAGCCCAGGAAATCTGGCTTTACCATCCCCCACACAATCCAGTTCAGGAGGGAGGAGGCACACAGCCACCTCTGTCCCCTTTCAGTCTCTCAGCACCAGGGACATCTAATTGATCCTCTTGTGGCCTTTATAGGGCCAGAGAGGAAGTCACCAGAAGCCAGAAAGGCGGACAACCAGTTCCTGATTAAAAAGGATACCTTTAGGGTGAAGTCATAAAAGAAAAAAGTAAAAGGGGGGAGGGGGCGCCGTAGCTTTTCCAGTGAACTCCGAGTTGCAGGGCCCAAATCCATCCTGAGGCCATTAGCAGCCTGAGTGCTGGTGTGGAGACACCCAGACTCATTGGAACCTCAAGACTGAACCCCCAGAGAGCTGACTCAGCCCTTTGTCCTCACTGAGGAAGAGAAATTGGACGCCAAGGCTCAGGGGATGGTGGAAGGGTATTCAAGGCAGGAGAGACAAAGGGCTACAGTGGAGCGGCAGGCAGACCAGCTCAGCCCGTCAGAATGAAGCAGGGAAGAGAAGGCAGGGAGGGAGGGAGGGAGGGAGGGAGGCTGGATTTATTGCCCACGACTCCCAGGCAGGCACTGTGCAAATATCATTAATCCCACGAACAAGCTCTCAAGCTAGACATTATTAGTTCCCCACTGGACAGTTGGTGGAGGGGCTTACTTCACAGCAAGGACTTGTGTCTAAATTCAGATTCGGACGAGGCTAACCTACAAGCTAACTTGCTCCCTACCGTTATATGTCATGCCCCGGTTGTTGTCGAGAAGGATCAGTAAGGAGAGGAAGCAGGGTGGTAAGCTCCATGAACCACTGTTACTTGGGCAGCCCTGTGGCTGGAGATGGATACCTAGATAAAACTGGCTAGACCCCGAACCCTAGAGCACTTGGTCCCTGCAGAAAAAGTACTAGCAATAGACTAATATGGGCTGCAGACATCTGTATGCAAATTTCAAAGTCATACATCTGTTGAAGTCCTGCCAAAGACAGGTCTGAGTGAAACAAAAGGTACATGACCTGCTTGCATACCTCTGAGACGATTTTGTGAGAATCAAATAGCTCATGTCCCCACCCCTGTCCCAAGTAACTGACCAGGAGCCTGAAACATTATCTTTGGACTTGATATTGCTCCTCAGATGATGGAAGCAGTGACCCCAGAAACTGTCTCTCACCTGTGGGCACTCTGCAGGCTGAGGCCATCATGGATGTGTTATGGCTCCACACGGCCAGGTGTGCCAAGCCCCTGCCGCTGCTATGCCATCGTGAATAAGCCCAATGCATACAAACCAAAGCCAATGTGAGTTCATGCTACTAGAAAGTGGTGCAGATGGGCATCAAATTCCTCCCTCTGGTCCAAGTCCCTGTCCTCTGCAGTCTCAGATCTCCTCTGGGCCATTTACTATCCACCTTTCTACTGTCCCTCTGGAGCTGATATTGAGCCCCTCCTCCTGGCTGTTTGGTCTCTGGGCTTTGTCACCACCTATCCTGGATCCAACCCAGAACAGTTTCTAGCTCTGCCTATTTGTCCATGAACCCATCTCCCTTATGGAGTTAACCCTTTAGCCCCCAGCATGGCGTCTACACTGTGCTCTGTGCTCTGGAGCCAGTCCCACTGACACCTATGTGTAGAGGCTGACACTGAACCTATCATCGCTGCATATGTTTGGATCTCGCTGGGATGAGAGGCTTGACCCTGAAGGTCAAGCAAGGTAAGGAAGACTTCCTTAGTGAGAGGGTACATGGCAGGGAAATGGTGTCCCAGACAGAGAAACAGCATGTGCAGAGGCCAGAAGCAAAAAACTGCCCAGATCTCAAAAGCTAAGGGCAGTCAGAATAGCTGAGCGTGGTGGCTCCTGATTATCATTGCAACACCCTGAAGCTGAGGCAGGAGGATTGTCTTGACCTTGAAGCCCACATAGGCTACAGAGTTTAAAAAAAAAAATGGTAATAAATTAAAGGCAGCCAAAGTGCATAGAGTTGTTTGTGGTGAGAGAAAAGATACAGATGTGAGTGGAAACAGTGTACAGACTAAGGCCTGGCAGCACACTGAAGCCTCTAGCAGTGTGCTGTGGCCAGGGCTGTGCCTCTGAAGATTCTCTTTGGCTTTAAGAATGGCAAGCCCCCAAGATGGCATCTTTATCTGAAGCTCGCAAGTGGGGCCTGTGCACTGGGGACCAGTCTTATCAAATAAACACTGGTTCGGACAGATGTCATGCTGGGAGTCCCTGGTCACCATGATGTTGTTCTGGCTCTCTCCAGCCTCTAGGCTGGCTCAGAAGCTCACTTGCCTGCTAGCAAGGGGGGTACCTATCTCTTGCTGCTCAACTGCAGCTACATCCAACTACAATGACCTTGTCTTCTTCTCAGCTGAGTGTGAGTACCGTAAAGTGAGACTTCTCAGCCCTGATTCCCCCATCACTCCTACACTGGTCATCAACCCAGTCAAACTGCAAGGTGCCAGCTGTCCAGTGGAACTTCCCACATCTCCATTTAGCATCCACCAGACAAGGACAGCTGTTGAGCCACATGAATGTGGCCGCTCAACTGGGAAATTAACTTTTCCAGTTTGTCAATGTGTGTGTTTGCCGATCTAGGCTTGAACTTGGGTCCTTATCCAGGCTGAGCATGGGCTCTACCACTGAGCTAAGCCCAGTTCTGGATTCACTTCATACTTTTGAAACAAGGTCTGATGATGAAGTTTCCCAGGACGGACTGAAACTCACTCTGTGGTCCACAAAGACTTTGAACTTGTGATCCTCCTGCCTCAGCCTCCTGAGTAACTGGGATTATGGGCCTGAGCCTCCAGATCTGGTTTAGTTTCGTTTCAGTTCATTTAAATTTAAATGATTGCCAGACCTGATAGGCCACAGATGGTAAGGGGAAGGAGAGGACAAAGGAATGGAGGGGTGGAGAGGACAAAGGAAAGTGAAATCATTAAAGAATTCCTTTGTCTTTATTTGTGACTGACCCACAAGCATTGAGCACTGTGTGTGGGATATGATGTGGTATTTTAATGCATTCTCAAATCAGGATAACCTTCGCTGTCTCAACTCCTCATCCATTCTGTCACCTCCCCTTGTTCGCTTTGCTTCCCTTCCCATCCCACTCTCCAGCGCCTGGTGGTGACTACTGCCACTTCCAACAGATCAACTCTCAGACTCCACTCACAAGTGAGCTCCTGCAGCGCTTGTCCTTCCTTCAGAGAACAACGGCAAGATGGAGTCTTCAAGCTTTCCAGCATGGCCTCCAAAGGGTTGAAGCGGAAGGCAATGTTTGTGTACAGCAAGACAGCCGTGGGCCTCAGAACCAGGCCATGTACATCAGAAAGGACATAGCAATCAGCCACCCTCGATGCCCTACCAGGAGAAACAGCCCAGCCAAGGGAAGGGATGGCTCAGGAAAGCCACCCAGGATATCAACCTCTGAGCTGTTGAGTCTCTGGGCCCTGCCTTCACCAACTGCCTCCCTGAAGGTGAGCTGAGGAGGAGCCTATGAGGCAGAGAGATGAGACACTCACAATTTCAGATGTGGGTGTAACTCTCTATCTGACACACCTCCTGCCCTCTTGTCCCCCGACTCCATCTCTGTGTTAGCAGTGCATTTCAGGACACTCTAATGAAGTATGTCTTGAGTCTCCTTTTCACGGCTAATGAGGAGACAACAAGGACTTGACGAATACCACTACAATTACTGGAGCAGCGAAGCGAGGGCCTCTGATTAGATGTGATAATTTGCAAGGCTGGGCTCTCCGCATTAAGTTTGCAAACAGTTTAAAAATCACTTCCTCTATTTATCCAGCTAATCCCTGTTTAATGACTCCAGACCCAAGGAAAAAAAGGGGGGAAGTGTCTCTTTAAAAATTAATAAATAAAAAATTAAACCACTAACAACCTCAAAGCTTATTTGCTGAGAAAGGGAAAGTAACAGGAGTGTAAGAGATTGCCATCTCCTCAGAAAGACTCCACCAATGGTGCACCAACCTGAAGGACCTTCCTGTCCCCAACAATGGTCACTGCATCGAGTCCACCGCAGCTTCTAACCTGTCTGCCTATTCTCTCCCTGCCAGGACTTCTTGTCTAGCATAGAAAGACCAGACCGCTTCCTGCTGGTATATTTGATGGCCTAATTCAGAAACAGCTGTAAGTGGTCACCTGTCTCCAAATGCTGCAGCAGAGACAGGTGTGGGAGGAAATTTGTTGTCACAGAGGATTCTTTACAATCCCTCTATGCAAAGTGTGGTCCCTGGACCAGCAATGACATCCCCAGGAGCTTGTCACAAAAACAGGACCCCAGCCCCACTCAGACCTGCTGATTCTGAGTCAGCCTTTTCCCAAGTGCAGAGATGCTGCTATGTGTGAACTGTCACTGTGGCTGAGCAGCATTGCTTTATGGCAGATCATTTTCTCGTCCCCAAGGGTAACCCATAGATACACAGCTTTGTTGACTTCCATACTGTTGATGAATGCGTTTGCTCTGTACTTGTCACAGGGGTTCTGCAGAGCCTTGTAGATGGGATTGCACCAAAAAAGCAAGTATTTGGAGAACTCTGGGTTAAACCAAGTTAGAAGTATTTGTTTACTGAAATATTGTGTAGAAATACAACAAGCATTTTGGTGTCCAAAGGGGAGGGACTGTCAGAGATGTTCCCCCAGATTAGCTTGATGAGGAAACCCCACTTTGTGCATTCACAACATTGCAGACTGCCAAGCAATTCAAAAAGTACCAACTAAAAAAGTGTTGACACACAACAAGGAGTGCCCAGGACAAATACCAGTCTGCAATCCCAGCCAGAGTCCCTCCCACCACTTGGCTCCAGCACTGCTGCCCACCCAATCACCAAATTCTCAACAAATGTTGTTCATCCCAGACAACTGGGAGAGGAAAGGATGTGGGAAATGGGCGGAGGGGTTAATACCCCTGGCTTTCTCAGGGGAATTCCGAGAATTTACAGGTGTTCGGATTGGACTATTTCTCCTCTGGGGTAACACAGGAAGCAGGAGCTGTTTCAGGGTAAGTCCTGTGTGGGAAGACTTTGGTCTCCACAGATGCCTGGAGACAGGTACACTGGTGAGCTTATTACACAGGTGAGAATCTGAGCCACCAGCACGACTGGATTTGACACCAAGGAGACCAATCAGGTTCTGTTCTGCCCGTGTTGAGAGGTGTAAGAAGGACAAGATTACAATTAAATTCTAATTAACATATACAAGTACTGCATACTCAAATATGTCACCCTAGTCTCCAAAATAGATTCAGATTGACACATGTATACAAGTAGACATGTCCACAACCGTAAACAGACAGATTTGATTTGCCTGTACATTTAGAGTGTTCGTGTTCAGAACTGGAAACTATGCTCCATGATCCCCAGCCAATAGTTCATTGCGCCCTCAGTGCTTTTGGAAGTAAGAACAAAGGGTCTTGGCCTTACTTTACAGGAGGGCAAATGAGAGAGAGAGAGAGAGAGAGAGAGAGAGAGAGAGAGAGAGAGAGGAGAGATATCTTCTGCTCATCAAAGGTAGCCCAGAACAAGCAGAGTGTGGGTCTCATAGTCCCTTGGAGCATAGAGTAAAAAGGCCACCTGGGTTATTCCTCAACTTGTTTCCTCAAGAGAATTGATCATCTAACAGGGCATGTGAAATTCTGGACATGTAACTCTGAAGGAACATGGATAATATACCACCAAGATCATGCTTCACCTAAAACACACACACATTCACACATACACACACACACATACACTCACACACATACACACCTACATATATATATATATATACACACTCACACACATATACTTATATACACATGCACATTCACACATACACACACTTACATACACTTACATACATACACACACTCACACACATACACACACTCACACATATACACACCTACATACACATTCACACATACATACATACACACATAGTCACACACATACACTTACACACACACATCAGGTAAGCAAGGCTGAGAGAAGAGGAGAAGACAGGAAAAGCCTTCAGGGACCCTATAGGGGAAGAGCGGGTAAGGAAGATGCTGGGTAGGGACATGTGAGGACCTGGGGCCCAAAACGCACCCCGACTTTAACTACGACCCAAGTCACTAATTGCTTTCTCTCAGCTGCCTCAGCGTACACATCTGTAAAACACATCCAGTCGATGGTTTGATTCCTTTCTTCTGTGAGTGTGGCTGGCTCTGGAAGCTTGGAGCTGTCTTCTGGGCATGCAGGGAAAGAGGTAATTCTTCAAGCACAGGAGAGCTCAGATGTCAGGACAAGTGGGAAGCTGCTGCAAAAAGCAGCCGTGAGATCTTGACACATTAGCCGGCCCTCCCAAATTTTAGAAGCTCTGGCTCCTAAAAATAGAGGTCTCCATAGGTCTAAAGTTCCCAGTTGTACGACAGACAAAGAGGAAAGAGTCAAATCCCAGTCCACCTGGGTTAAGTCCTAGACTTTGTCACTTACAGTTTTCCCTTGGGCATGCGTCCTCAGGGTCTTTTCCTGTTAATGTGGCTACATGAGAAAGTAGGAGGAAAAGGTTAGACCAGAGAAGGGACTGGCACTCAAGAGAGTACACGATAGGAGGAGCCTTGCACCTCCAGCAATGTTCCTCCAAAGCAAATAAAGACAATCCCCTGACTGAGGGATCCACACAGTGTTTGAATCCCTGCTGGATTCCTGTGCAGACAGATGTGTGGCCCCTTGGAGAACAAAGTCCAAAGCATCACACATAGCATGACTCCTTTGCGGTAGGAATGGCCACTTCTGTTTGCAAAACAGGACTAGGCAACAAACTACAAAAGCAACTTGAGGGAGTTTACTCCTGGGGCCCAGGATCCTGGGCAGGGGCAGTGTGGCTGGAAGCAAGTGTACCTTTTCATTTTGTAATCGCTTTTGAGTCATATTCAAAAATATTCAAAGATGAAATAAAGCGAAGGAAGGCTCAAGCTGCCCTGCAGTTGGGAGCCCTTTGGGGAACTGAAGTGAGCAAGCCAGCCCCTCTAATCCAGATGGACAAGCAGACAGACAGATAAACAGCTTAGAAGCCAAGGTCCCGCAGGGCCTGAGGAATGGGCTGTCCCAGAGCTGCCCTGCTCCCACCCCAGCCCGGCAGGCAGTGACTGCCCTCTCACCCAGACCCCTGCTGGCAAGCACAGTCCACTCCCTGATCTTCCCGGAATGGATGCTTTCCCCAGGCTCATTGCAAAACATCCTGGCTGGAGCTGCAGCTGGGAATCCAGAAGCAAAGCTCCCTCTGCAGAGAGAGGTGTGATGCTTCCTGAGGACATTCCTGCCTGGTGTGAGGGCCTGTGGCAGGAGAGGGCAGGAAAGGCCAGGCAGTCATTTGCAGCCAAACTGGGGCCACAGCAGGGCCACATGCTCACTGGAATGACATCTGGCTGGAGCCATAACCCAGGTTTAGGCAATATGTTGTCAGGAACCTCCTTGAGCCCTGCCACAGTCCCTGCTGGAGCTCCCCCTACACCAGACCCACTGTAGACTGGTTGGCTTGTTAAGGACAAGAGAGCCTCCTTGTAAGAGAAGTCTACCACACACAGCATGATCCCTTTGCAGAGCATCAGATTGATTCCAATCTGAATCGGCTGTCACAATGGGTCACCCAGGCCCATCTCTTATCCCCACAGGACCTCAATTCCTTCACCTGCTTTAGAAAGAGATTTTTTAGCACAGAGCTCCCTTTTCAAATGTCATCCTCCTGAGAACCTGGCAAGGAATAAAAACACAAGCTGAGTGTGCTGGCGAGACGTGAGCAGAAGCCTGGCTTCCAGCCCTGGGCAGAGCCTGGGAAGTTTGGAGCCTCGGAATCCCTGGTTTTGCCTCCTTCTGAATGTCAGGAAGTCACAAAGACCCTGGCTCCGGTTCTGCCTCTCTGTGACTCTTCCAGGCATATCATGCCCAAAGCATGTGGAGTCTCTACTTCTCTCATCTTTGTCTGACTAAATTCCAGACCCCAGTACTCACTGTCCACTGGACACCACCTAGATATCTGATAGGCTTTATGAACATCCAAAGCAAAATATTTTGGCCATTCCTGCACCTCACACCTCCCCTGATACAAACTGCTCCTGACATCAAATGCCATTACATCAGCTCTTCTGCAACTTCTATATTCTATCCTGGTCAGGATTCACTACTACCAACATTACCACACCATCAGCCATGACCATCGCCATCACCACCATCAGCAGCAGCACCACACCACCACTATCATCATCATAATCATCACCATCACTGCCAATTAAATAAAAACTCTATCATCATCGTCACCACCAAGGCCATAAGCACCACCACCAACATTACAAATATTACTACTGTGACCCATCACCATTGTCACCATCAAAACGACTACCATCACCATAATCACCATCAACACTATCGCCACCATCACCACAAACACACAAACATCACCTTCAACATTACAAACATCATCAGCATCCCTGTCATCATTCCCATCGCTGTCAACTCCACCATCAGCATCAATACCACCAGCATCATCACTAGCATCACCATCACACCACCTCTACCACCGCCATTACCTTTATTACCATCCTTACCACCAATGGTACTATCAGGGTCAGCCAACATCACTATTACGTACATCATCACCATCATCCATTTTAATGCTATCCTTCCCTTTCCAGAGTTACTCACTATCTCTGTGTTCCCTTTCCAGCCGATCCCCTACCTGGCATAGTGATTCTTAAAGCCCAGCTGCAATCACCATCATCATGGCTTATGACTTCACACTGCCCCCTCAGAGCAAAGTTCAAATGCCTTGAGATTTGACAGTTTACAAATCTAGCCTAGGGTTGCAAATCCCAGCCCCCAGGGAGAAAGCACCAACCTCCAGTATCCCACAGAGAGCTTGTGAGACCTTCTGTAATTCCTCCATCTGTCCAAACACACCCACAGATCCTGATGGTCCAGCAGCCACAGTGACTGCCGCAGTCGATAATGAGCCCCGTGACCCGGAACTATGTGTGTCTCCTTGATAGCAGCCTTGCCACCATCCTGTTCCATGCTGACCTGGCCCAGAACAGGAGCCTAAGGAGAATGTGACAGTGGCTTGGGGAAGGGAGTTAGAAGTATCTCCTCCTTCACTCTGTCAAGGAGAGCCCAACCCGTATCTTCCTCAAGCAGTCCCTAATAGCAGACTCCAGAGGGTAGGGGAGCTTCCCTCCCCCTGGTTCCTCCTAAATCCCTTCTCTGAGCTGACCTTCACAGGCAGGAGGATGTGAAGGAGAAAATGTTGCAAGAAGTCTCCTTCCCTGGAGTACGAGCTCCCAGCAAGGTGGTCTCACAGCTTGAGAGGCCTCGCTTGGTGACATGTCCAGACTTACTGCAGAGGGCAATCCATCCACTCCCCGGCAGTAGCCTCTGTAGCGCTAACCTCTGTAGCAATGAGCGTCCAGATGTGCTCAGCATCATGGCTTTTCCCAGGGGGAAATCTGAAAGTCCTTCAATAGAGTTGAAGCCACTTTCACTCAGAAAAGGCACCCTTCTTATTTTAACAGAGCCATGAAGGAGGCCTTTGTCCCCAACGCTCTCAAGTCACATACCAACATTTCTGTCTTAGCTGTAGAAGACACCGCCTTTATGGCATGACTAGCAGGCTGGGACTGATGTGACCCTATACTCTGCTAAAGATGTAGGACTGGACCCCCTTCTTCCCCAGAATCCTCAGGGAAGCAGAAATTTACTTTCCAGCCAGAGGTGTTGCTGGGGTCACATCTAGAATGTGGGACAAGCCTGTCCTTGGATTCTGTCACCTCCATGATGGGAGAGGAAGGTTCTGTCACTTGCACCCAGGCCTCTCTGGCCTTTGCCTAGCACACCAGCCACTGCAGTGTGATTGGGGTTCTTCATTAGGCTGTAGCCTCCTCTTTACAATGAAGGCAACCCTGTCTGGAACTTTGGGGCCCACAGAACAGTGATTTCATAATGAAGGCAACCCTGTCTAGAACTTTGGGGCCCACAGAACAGTGATTTCATTGTCCCGGGTGTAAAGTCCAGTTCCTTACATGGCACTGGCCCTCAGGGATCACTGACATGCTCTCAGCTTTAGCTCTGTACAGGATCCTCCAGTGCCCCAAACACCTGGCTCTCCAGGCTGAGCAAGATCAGGTATGGCCACAGCAACCACAATAGACTGAAAACTGGAACTCCTCCAGACTCTTCAGGAGGTAGCCTGGGCTAGCTGGTTCCTTAGGTAAAGCACAGCCAACCAGAGGGATCTCAGACCAGAGGCTGCTGCTGGCCCCACTTCTCTGTGGACAGAGCTCAGTGCCAGTCCTGCCCTACCCTTCCCTGATCCACACACACACTGTTTCTCTTCCACATCTCGCTCACCTTGCCTCTGCTCCCTGCCTCCCCACTTTTCCTCCTTCTTCACTGCCTCTACTTACCTGCTCTTTGCACTGTCTCCTACTTGCTCTGCACCTCTTCCTGGCCCCAGTTCTGCTCGAGGTCACAAGTGACCTTTGTCCTTAACGGTCCTCTGTGTGTCTGTGTGTGGCTCCCTACTCTCTTCCTCTGCCCTTCCCTCTCTTCTCTCCACACATAGCTGTCTTCTTCCACACACACCCTCTCTCAGGACCAGTCTCCTACCTCAGTCTCTCTTTCATCTCCACTTTGGCTTCTCTGCCTCTTGATCCAGTTGTGTCTGAATGATAGTGGCTCCCTCTCTGAGTGTGTTGCCCAGCTCTCTCTCTCTCTCTCTCTCTCTCTCTCTCTCTCTCTCTCTCTCTCTC
>JADRCH010000236.1:1497958-1525698 GCA_019843965.1 Rhynchomys soricoides
CTCTCTCTCTCTCTCTCTCTCTCTCTCTCTCTCTCTCTCTCTCTCTCCTTCTCTCTCTGAGACTTTCTTCTTCTCAGAACAGGGTCCATGAAGCTGAGCCACTCAGCCGACCAAAGAAGTTAACTGTCCTTGGAAAACCGTGTTACTTGCTGTTCTTGTTAAGCAAAACAAAGAAGGAAAGAACTGTGATCTAGAAATCCGAGGACATCCGCACGACACTAGGAAGAACAACAAAACATGAAGGGAGAGAGAAAGAGAGTGTGCCTATCCAGACTGCCTCTGACTCCCTGAATATCGCTCTGTTTCAGGCCTGTTCTATTGTCTGCAGCCTCAGACAAGGAAACTCTCTAAAATGAACCAAGTGCAAACAGAATCTCTGAAATCTTTGGGACCAGCCAGGCACAGTGGTGCTGGTGAACATCTGTAATCTCAGCTACTCGGGAAACTGAGACAGGAGACTCATTTGACTTCAGGAGTTCTGACCTATATGGTTCTTGGGTATCTTCACTTGGGTATCAGCAACAATGTGGTGATCTCCTGGAGCGGGAACCATAGGGTTCCTACGGAAGAATGAACAGACCCAGGTTGAAAAATCCCTGGGACCAGAAGTGCTGCTGAAATGGACTGTCTCTGTACACATGACGGTGTGGCACCAATACTTAAACACAAAATTCATTTATTTTCTCTATATAGCTCATAGCCTGGAGGTAACTGTGCATAGCACCTTTGTGTAATTACGATCTGACTGTGAGCTGTGAGTTTTCTTCTTGAAGTACCATGCAGCCTTCAAAAAGCCTTGAATTCAGGAACATCTCAAATTTGGAGCTTCCAGAGTGGGGATAGTCAGTCTGTACTGTCTTGATAAACAGATAATGAGCTCCCCGTCTCTGGTGGTATGCAAGAGTATCTCTGAAAACCTTGACAGGAATGTTGCCCACGAATTTTTCTTGAGCCTTCTGTCTTCCTTTCCATTACTAAAAGATTATTCAGTAACAAGAGAGCTAAATGTTTTGTTTGTTGTTTGTCTTTCACAGGGAAGGGAATAGAACGGGATTTCACTGTGTAGCTCAGACTAAATTCAAACTCAAAGTCCTTCTTTCTCAGTTTCTGGGATTCCAGGTCTATGCTACCACACCTGGCAAAATGACTTTAGTTTATCTGCCCCCTCCATCTACATAGCCACTGTCTCCCCCTTACCTGGATGATGACAGTAGCTCCAAGGTACTCCCCTGCATCCAGTCTTGCCTTCTCTCCCTCTTTTCTTCCCATACAGTAACTAGAATAAACTTCCAGAAGCAGGTCTGAGGCCAAGGTAGACCAGACTCTGCAGTATGGCTACCAGGGTCTTTCTTTACTGTTTGCCCTGACTGCCTCTCCAGTGCCTTTCCCACCCACACCTGTCCTGATGTCCAGCCACTGAACGTCACCCCTCCCACTCCCCCCTCCTCCTCTCCTCTCCCCCACCTCTCTCCCTTCTCCCTCTTTCTGTCTTCTGGCTTGCAGCCTTCTCCCTCTGCAGACACACTCTCCATTTCCCTGCCCTGTGAGCCTTGCTGACTCCCGCCTGTCCATCACGTCCTGCCTGTCCATCACGCCCACACTTGTCCCTGGCTCCCAGTGACACCCTCTTCCCAGTACCCGATCCCAGGGGAGTCTTCATCTCCCTCCTCAAAGCCTGTAGCCCTTTGTGTGGGTCACAACTTATGTGCTCCTCCAAGGAACAGGATCTGGAGGTCAGGGAGGGTGCTGCCAACATCACATGGGTCCCACCCATGCTGACACTCCACTCTGTGTGGGAAAGCACTGTTAAATGAAGGGCAGAGGAGCAAGGAAAGCTCTGTAGGCTGCTTAGTGAACAGTGGGAGGGTGAAAGACAGCTTGGCTAGGACTTCCCAAATAAAGTCAACACTGCCCCTTGGCCCCAGGGACACTATCTCTCCACATGCTGGGCCAGACCAAGGAATGACAGGAATAAGGACCAGCAGACCATTCCTGCTTTCTTGGCATTTCCTCCTGGCTGGAAGTAACAGGCATATGTGTCTCCACTGTCCCCAAACTCCAAAGCCCCTGTGCCCCATTTGGAATTCATCCCGGTCAGGACAGCCTTAAGCACCCGGCCTGGCTAACATTAGCTCATAATTTCTAGGGCCTGGAATAGATTCTTTCCTGGTTCCCAGGAATCAAGAACACAGAAGGGATCCCCCCTCGCCCTCCATGAACCCATCAGGGGCAGCCATTTAGGGGTGTCAGGCAGGGCTGTGTGAAACAGTCAGAGCCCCAGACCACAGCTAACCATCTGGGTCCCCCACCCTGGACATTGAAGAAGGAGCAATCAAATGAAGACTAGAAGAACCACACAGCCCTGCCTCAGACCCAGTAGTACATCATTCCACTGCTTTTGCTTCTAATTACTGTCTCCAGGCTCCAGAATGGGGCTGGTGCTTCTTCCACCCACAGATAGTGGCTCCTGGTCAGGCAGGGCTGGTATTGTTGATGTTTGGTTGATATCAAAGGAAAGAGTGAGACACATAGAGACAGACGAGGTCCATCAGCTACGTGTATAGGAGCCGAAGTCACACTCTGCACTGGAACTATACAGATTCTAGAACATTCCTTGAACATTAGCAGCTGGATTTAAGGGTCCGCCCAGCACTGGATCATTCAGAGTGGACAGTGCGCTTTTGTGATACCACAGGAAACAGTTTTCTGCACTCTGGCTGTGAGACTGTCCCCCTCGAAGTTTGGAGAGCAGCGGAGGATGGCTATTTTAGACCTAAGTAGTGAAGCTGTCGAGAGCCCAGCAGACCACCTGGCAGCTTTCCCAGGCCCTCATGCTGTAAGCCTGAAGGATTGTGGGAATTTAGTGGGAGACCATGTAGGAAGCAGTGGTCTGCTCCAGGCCCCAGAATCATCTACCACCAGCTCATCACCCTGGCCTGCTTGTCGTCCCACTGGGCCTCCACTTGTTCCTCTGTGAAATGGAAAGGTAAACCAACCTCATGGGGGAAGAAAGGCTAATGAAAGGAGCCGGATTTAAGGGCAGGAGGAAGCATGAGCGATCTCGGCTCAGGGCCTGGCACACAGTAGGCCTACAACAAAAAAGCTTTGAACAAAGGGGAGATTCCAAGGCTGGTGGGTGACTGAGACAGGGGCTCTTGGGAAATGGGGAGGCTGGGAGGTGAGAGGGAAGCTCCTGAGACAGAGGCCAGCTTGACTGGGAGCCCTCAAGTTGCCTCTTGGCAGAAAGCCACCTCTGAAGACAAGCATCTGAGGAGAGCCATTGCAGCCAAGGTTCACCTTGTGACAGCTGAGGGAAGTGCCTGCTCCATTATCTCCCCCCCCCCCCCCCCCCCCCCCCCCCAAGAAAACAGGATTTCTCCGCATTGTAAATCAGGGGACTTGGGATGGAAGCCTGAATCATAATTCCCAAAGAGCATTTCAAAAAGCCACGGAGAGCAAGTGGTTTTTTGTCACTGTAGATGGACATAGAGGACGAGGTGTCCAGAGTTGACAGCGACTGTCACCAGCATCAAATGACATATAATCATGTTCCCCTCCTCATGAGACCAAGTAGGATTTACAGATTTCTTGGTGACACAATGACAAAAGTGATCTTGGGTGGGTTCTCTTGGTCCAGTTGGGAGAACTCTGCTAAGGAGTGGGTGAAGCAAGTCCTTGAGAGGAGGGGCCCCTGGGAGCCCCTCTCCAAAGCTAGGCACTGCCTGCAGGTCCAACAAGAACAGGTGTCCTGTACCCACAAGTAGCTATAGTCAGAGTCACCCTCAGATTTGCTGTGTTGTTAGGCTATGCTGCACAATAGAGAAAGTGAGAGCCAGCCTCTCTCCCTCGAACCCTGCTGGTACTCCTACACCACAAGGATTCACGTGATCTAACCCTTCAGCTACTGTTCCCACATCCAACTAAGGAAAGATAAAATCGAACCTAGAACCTCACACATGCTAGGCAAGCGCTCTGCCCTTTTTGTTTCTTTGTTTGGAGGTTTTGGTTATATGTGTATTTATTTACTTATTTATTTGGCTCAGAGCCTAAGTGTCCAAGCTAGACTTGGATTCACTCAGTAGCTCAGGCAGCCTTGAACTTGCAATCTTCCTTCCTCAGTTTCCAAAGTAGCTGTGATTACAAGCCTGAGCCACAAGGCCCAGCGAAAAGAAGGAAGCCCTTTACTCTTTAAAGTATTGGGTAAGTTATACAAGAACACACTTTATGACAACCCAAAGGGGTTCACACACCCCACACCAGCCCCAAGTGGTTCTCTCTCTCTCTCTTTCTCTCTCTCTCTCTCTCTGCCTGTTCTTGGGAGAACAGCAGATCTTCCAGCAATGCCTTGCATAGAGTAAAACATTCTACCAAGTGCTTGGACAGTTGGAAAATCTGGGCCTGGTATCCTCTCTTCTTATAATCAGAAGTCCATCAGAGCCAGGACATTACCTCCAAGAAGCCTTGACACAGACCTCCCCTGTGTGAACCTGAGCATCTGCCATCTTCTCTCTGGAGCCATCTCCTCCTGACTCAATATATATATATATATATATATATATATATATATATATATATATATATATATATTGTTGATGTTTGTACCATCTCTGCTCCAACAGCAAAGTAGGTTAGGATACTCATCACTGATCCCTCCTGAACCTCTTTGGGCTGGAACGGCAATGCCCCCCTCTCAGGGCAGCTGTGCCTAGGGCATGATGTAGATTCACTGGGTTGGGGGTGGTGTATGGCCCTGGCAGTTGAACCTTGCCTTCCAAATGCTCTTAAATGTGTCCTCAAAGATCCCAGTAGAGGAGGAAGTCACATAAGGTGAGGCTGCTAAGAAAACAAAGCATCGTCCTCAAGTCACCAGACCCAATGACTCACACACCATAGCTATGCCCCCACCCAACCCCCACTCCTACTGCTCCAGATACCAGTGAGGCTGGCAGAGCAGTATTGTGGGGATGGGCAAGTTGTGTAACTATGCAACAGGGACAGAAGAAGCAGAGCACACGTCCTGAGTGTAGGAGAACTCACCCAAAGCCCACTGCCATCTAGGGCACTGGAGCAAGGGGGTTGGTGCCAGCACAGACCCTACCAGACTACCCGGGTCCAACTCAACCTCCCAGAGGGTGCCACTTTCCACCAGTGCCTTGGACAGCACACTCTCTGCTCAGGGAACAGACTACTATTCCTCCACCTTCTTCCTCCATGGGCTTCTCTGTTCCCATCTGAGGGCATCACTACTCCATACATGTGTGAAAACTTGACCATCAATATTAGTCCTGCGCTCATTTACATCCCTCCACCAGGTGAACTGGTCTTCAGTGGGGTCCACTCTGAGCCCTCGGGTCTCTTTATCCCTGTCTCTCCTTTCCCACTTAGACCTCATCTGACAACATCACACATGGCTCCATCTTTACCCTCAAGAGTACAGTTCCTTGGGAGATGTGCAGCTCTTCTCCTGGACTCTTTTAATGTCCAGTAGATAGATACTTACTAAATCTTTCATGACCAGAATGAATTAAGAGTTCTCGCAATCATGGGAGTTTGTAAGCTTGAAAAGTTAGTCCTATAGACCCAAAGGGAGGGAATATTAACATGGTACCCTGTCTAGTATGTTGCCTGCAGAACCTGGGAGGTGCATGCAGTAGCTTAACAAAGTCGTGCAGCCTAGATAGGGCACACTGGATAGGGCACATAGAGACCAGACCCACAAGAACTTGAAAGCCATGCAGAAGAATATGGTTGGAGGGAAATCACCGTACTTAACGTTCCTTCCTCATTTGTCTTTTCAGCGGAGTGCTCCGAAAGCACTTGAAGAAGACAAATTGTGAGTCAGAGAAGCCCTTAGCTCTCTACAAACCTCGAGCCAGCCTCTCATGAGATCACATTTCCCTGCTTGGGGCCAAACTCATTAAAGCAGTTGGCACCAGGTGAAAGATTATCAGGACCAAAGGGCTGGGGAGGGAGGGACACCTTGGATGGTGTATGAGGTCATGCTGGGGCTTTGTGTCACTCCCCACTTGGGGTCTCCTCCTGGTGGGCAGGGACATGAAGCAGAGATGGATGGGGGTTTGTGTAAGAAGCAGGATGAGGACTGGGGTACCACCCTACCAAAGCCTTCTCCTACTACAGCTATGGGTTAGTTAGCTTCCCGAAGCAGGATGGCCCTTTGCTGGGGATCTCTGTCTGAATCATATCCCTGACGGAACCCACTTCACAGGCTGGGATGTCTCAGCGCCCCCCCCCATCCTGCCTCCTGGAATATGGGCCTCTTTCCAGGTGCAAAGTAGGCAGATGATTTTCTACTTAAGCATGAGTGTGTAGAAAGTGTGACAACATCTGAACTACTCTGGTGACCTCAGCATGGCTTCTCCTTCCCTACTCCAGCTGGACTTGCTTACAACACACATAAGTAGCCGGGGCCTTCCCCAGGAAGACTAAAACTGCATTCTGAGAATATTAGACTGATCCCTACCTTTCCTTTAAGACAGTGTAAGTATCATCTCCCCCAAGATTGCTTCCTGTCCCCAGTCCCCAAGCTGTGTTAGCTACCCCTTCTCTGTATCACCCCAGCACAACCCTGGCCTCCCCCATCAGAGCAGCTGAGATGGTCAAATGGAAGAGCCAGGTGTACCACTATGGTTTTACTGCTGTGAACAGACACCACGACCAAGGCAGCTCTTATAAAGAACATTTAATTGGGGCTGGCTTACAGGTTCACAGGTTCAGTCCATTATCATCAAGGCAGGGGCATGGCAGCATCCAGGCAGGCGTGGTGCAGTAGGAGCTGAGTTCTCCATCTTCATCTGAAGGCTGCTAGCAGAATACTCACTTCCAGACAGCTAGGATGAGGGTCTTAAAGCCCACACCCACAGTGGCACACCTACTCCAACATGGTCACACCTTCTAAGAGTGCCACTCTCTGGGCTGAGCATATACAAACCATCACACCCCACTACCCTTGACCAAAAGCTCAGGTAGGGAGGCGCTGGTGGTCTCAGGAGAGAAGCCAGGCTATAATATAATATAATGGAGGGAATGCTATCTGCCAAGGTTGGATAGAAAAGGAGAGCCAGCGCTAATTGGGAGTTGGTGGTATTCAACCTTGTCTGTGCATCAACTGACATGGAAACTGGAGAGCAGCAGTGCCACCTCAGCCTTTGGTCCAGCAGGTCTGCACTGGGGATCGTGGACTGGCATTTCAGCAGGTGCCAGGAGATGCTGTCGGGCTTTGAAGCCTGGTCCAGTTTGAAGAATGCTATTTGCAGGCACTCCGAAACTCTAAACCCACAGGGCGACTGAAATGGGGTGAAAGCCTGGCATCCCCACCCCCTTTTGTGTTTCCTATCTATGAGTGAGCCACATGCCTCCATATAGAGAGAAGTTAATCACCCAGAGGGAGCCATCTAGAACACAGGCTACTCTAGCCTACCTCATCCCACTCCAGATTGAAGGCACAAAGATATGAGAAACTGAGGCATCTTAACTGTCAGCTTTTTACAAAGTCCTGTCCAGACCCCAAAAGGTAACTGACAGTGAGCATGAATTCCAGGAAACAGCAGCATCTAACCAGACAGACAACCCCAGGCAAGGGCAGTCATCCGTGAGAGTGTGGTGGCACCTTGGAGCAGGATGTCATGGTTAAAGCTCATGCCAGAACCCCAGAAATGGGACCTGGAGGTCACTGGATCCCCTTCTCTGTTCTGTCTAGGATGACCACACTGACTTCATCTTTGGTTTTCATTACCTGTCTCTTTAATTGGTATATTGGAATAGATGGCAGAACCTAGCCTGTTGTAGCTACCAGAACAACCTAAAACTCCTGCAGTGGTAAAGCCAAGAGTCCAGAAAAGGAGAAAAGAAAGCAACTGAGTCAGTGCTATGTGTTATACCCTGAAGCCGAGGAGTCAACCATCGGGCTAATCGGGTTGATGAGATTGTAGAAGAGCAGCCAAGCTTTATACCCAAAGTCTGGGAGGTGAGATGTCCACCCCCGTGGGTTTGAGCCCCCTCCCCACTGTTCGATCACAGCCAGCTTCCCCCATGGGGCCACAATCCCCACACCACCCCCCAAAGGCACAATCCAGCCCTCTTCGAGAGGCAGGTGTGCCTGCAGGGAGACCAGCCCTGAGAGGGCTTTGCGGCGGCGGGTAGGCCCTCAGCAGATGTGAGAGCGATTATTATAATCTCTCCGCCCCCAGATGGCATGGTCCGGGTTGCCCCCTCCTCCGCTTGCCAGGCCCCTCTCCGCGGTCCCCGGGGACAGGAGCTAAGGGCCCCAGCCTGCGAGCTGCCTGCCTCTTCTCCTCGGGGCCTTGGCCCAGCCTCAGCGTGGGCCTGGCCTCCAGCTTGAGCTGCCTTTCTTCAGGTGCAAGGACCCAAGTGGCTGTCAGCAAGCGGCTCCTCGGCAGGGCACCTCAGGCGGACGGAGGCGGTGGCGGGGGTGGCTCAGCACAGCTAGTGAACAAAGGCCGGGTGGGAGCTGGCAGGGCGCCATCAGGGTTCAATGCACAATGGCCCGAGGGGCTGGCGGCTTCGCTCCTGGCCGGCATTTGCATAGCGTCTGGGGCAGGAACAGGTGCCCGGTCAATAGGCGATTGTGAAGCTGCTGTGTCAAAAAAAGAAGGGGCCTGTATTGAAGGCCAGGCTGGCCTATTGCAATGCAAATAGCATTCAAAGCAGACCAGCCCTGGTTGGGCTCCCCGGAGCCCCTGCCTCATGAAAGCCACCGAGCCAGCCCGGCGGCTGCTGCTGCTGGTGCCCGCTTTGTCTGAGGCCAAAGGGTGGCACTGGCAATGGGGGCTGGGAGCCCACAGCGGGAGCCTGCCGCTCACGCCTATCCATCTAGGAAGGCTTCCCGGAAGAGGACCAGATGCTCTAGGATGTCGCTGAACTTCAACCAGATACGGAAGGGAAGTTACATAGCTTCTCTAAAGAGGGCTCAGAGTGAAGCCGCCGCCGCGGTGAATATCACAATGAAATCTTCGAGGACAAGTCACATGCCTCCCCGCTTCCCGCTGCATGGCGCTCTGGCCTGAGATTCAGGATCCTTCCTGTTACCTCTGATTTTGGTGTGCCTTCATTTTACCTGAAGTGTACCAATGTGATTAATTCTCCCAAGTCTGAAGCAACTCTGTGAGACAAATGCATATCATTATCATTTAACTAATGTGGAAACTGACTTGAGAGGAATCGGACCTTAGTAGGCTAGTAGGCGGCAATGCTGGGAAAGACCTCTGACAGGTTGGCTCTGGAAGCTTCCTGCACTCCATGCTCTGCCTATGCTCTGCTACCAAGTCCATCTCATAATGCAACTGAGGTCCAATGAACCACAGAAGTTAGAGCAAGCCCAGAATCCAGTGAACTGGCTGCCTGCCTGGCTCATACCTCCAGCTGAAGAGAAACATGCTGTAGAGAGGTCCCATCTGACCTAGGGAATGGATGCTGGGATGGTGACAGGCACCACAGAACTGAGGGTTTTCCTCCCAACATGTCCTCTTTATAAAAATACTTTAAATTGCAGGGACTGCTGGTAGGTTGTGCAGACTGCTCACAAAAGCAGAAACATTAAAGTATGAAATCAAGGACCCGGCATTATCATCAACAGGACAACATCCAAGAGCCTGGAACCACTGACCCCTAACCTAGTACTCTCAAGTGTGCCCATCTGTAAAATGGAAACCTGAGCTAATCCACATTCCAGAAATAGTAGACAAGAAAGCCACAGTGATCAAAATGCACAGAGCAAGCAGCCTCCATTGCTCTCCAAGATGTTTAGAACCCAGGGCCTCAGAACTCTCAAGCTCCGCCCAGTTTCATGTCGAGATGAAAGAGCCGACGAGTGCCTGTGGATGTTCATGACAAGTTCCCGCTCCCTCGAGTTCCAGGGACCTTCTTGTTTTAAGTTTTTAATCCTTTGAAATTATCTGGAACTCCCCTGTGAAGGACAGGGACTACCACCCTATCCTTGAGGTGCTTGGACAAGAAGTCAGGAAATTCCCTGTGATGCTGGGTGGTACTCAGGGACTCTCTGTGCTCCTCTGAAGCAGCCTGCATGGGGAACTGGGAAGCCTTGGACCTCACGGGTCCTCCACGCAGAGATGAGAAGCAGGACCTCTGTTGAAGACTCGGAAGCAGCCTGCAGGCATGACAGGGATGACCACAGCCATCCCTAAGGATGTCACTGGATAGGACTGAGGCAGTGTAGATGTCATACTTGTCAGCTGAATTCACTGGCTAAGAGGGGGATGGAGGAAACCAAAGATAGTCCAGAAAAACGGAGTCCTTAAAAACCTCTTGGTGACAATATCAAAGTTTGTCATTTATTTTAGTGTGGGTGCATGTGCATATGTGTACATACACATGTGGAAGCCAGAGGGTAATCTCAGGTGCTATCTCCGGGCACTTTCTACCTTTTTATCGAGACAAGTCTCTCACTGGTCTGGAGCTTACTAAGAGTAGGCTGACTGGTCAAGAAGCCAGCTCCAGGAATCCAGTCTTTTCTTCTGCTATGCATTACCGCCTGGGCCACCTTTCTGGGAATGTTTACATGTGTCCTGGGGCTCAGCCTCTGGTCCTCAGAAAGGCAAGCACTTTCTGACTGGGCCATCACTCCTGCCCAGTTCCCTTTGCAACAACATATTTTTGAGTGTATCATACTAAACCTGTGTTATTTTTAAAATCAGAAAAAAATGATTAGGATTATAGACATTAATGGTAGAACAATTGTGCAGGGTAGGCAAGGGCCTGGATTCAATCCCCCAGACTATAAAATTAATTGACTGGAATTTTAAAAAAACAATGAGGTGTTTTTAACGTTGAAAATGAGAACTGACCTTCCTGTTTGCCCAAGAAAGGAGGTACAGGGTTTAAGGGTAGAGCTTGGCATTGAAGATAGTGTTAATTGAGGGTGGCTGTTCTGGTCAGTGTTGTGGCACACTTCCACTTGGCCAGTTAGTCCTCAGAAATGCTGTGGGGATGGAAATCATACACATCGTGTATTCTTATTTGCATATGATCAGACGTAAGCCTCAGAAAGTTTGCATGTGATTCATCCAAGGTTATGAAGTCAGAAAGGAGCCTAGAGGAATCCTGAAGACCTCTCACCCCTAGAGAGGGAAAGCCAGGAGGCTATTTGGGGGCTGTACCCAACCTGGGAATGAGTTCTACTGTATATAAACCCAGCCTTCATGGTCCACAGAACTCCATGCAACAGGATGCTGGGGTTTCTCCAGAAGGAGACAGGGTGGCCTCGGGTTCCCAGATCCAGCTCCCTTGGCTGACTTCAGTAGCTCTCTGTAACACAATGCACCCTTCTTCTCCTGGCATACCCGCCCCAGCTCTTAATTAAGCTAGCCAATGGTTGTCCTTCACGGCAAAAGTCCAGGCTTCTGAGCTGCCTATTGTTCCACCCTGGCTACCAGGATCCAGCCTCCAACAGACACCCATGATGCTCCAGGTCCCAGCATCTGAAGGCCCAATACTTGATCAAAAGGGACTCAAATCTCTTTATCAGGGTTTCTTTTTATTAATGTCTATAAAAGAAATCACAATGTATTTATGGGTTTGTTTCATAGAAACCAAATGTGTCCACACTCACAGTAACAGAGAGTAGGCCATAGCAGAAAGATTCAGAGCTCAAGGCATGGGTGGGTCCCAATAGAAACTTGATTCATCCTCTAACCAGGTAGCCTTAGATGGACTGTGGCCTGGTGGATTCTCCATTGTCACAGGTTTAGAATGGCTGTCATAGGAGAGGTATGTATATGAAGAAATTCTGGGAAAATGCAAACCAAATGACCAGAAAATTTAGAAAGCTGGGTTGGAGCCAAATGTGTCTCCCCTGACTTCATCCTGAGGAGGCTTCCTAACCTTTCTTGTTGATGCCCATGAGGAGTCGACCTCTGGCTTATTATGTCCTAAGAGAGGAAAGCCAGTCCTCAAGACTTTACTGCCTTTCTCCTAGTGACAGAGTTGGCACTTGGGTGGCCATGACACTAATCCCCTGAAAGAGGAATAGGTATTGGGCACAAGTTCTCAACTTTGATGGCAGTTGCTGAGAGCAGTAGACAGACACAGGGCTTAGCCATCAGAACCAGGATTCTCTCTGCCTATGAATGCCATGGGGGCACATAAAGCCTATAACAAAGAAGCCAGTAGTTGTAGGACTGCAGTCAGAATTCAGGCTTGAGCCAGACAGATGATCATTGGGTGCTTGACAGCCTGAGTTTAACCCACAGGGTCTACATTGTGAAAGGAGAGAACTGATTCCCACAAGGTTTCTTAACTTCACACACACACACACACACACACACACACACACACACACACACACACCTTTCCATGTAGCCTGCAAGAGGCTCCTCCTAAATTATAGCTTGTCTATGTCTGGTCCATGCTAAAAACTCCAGATGGTAACTATCTGTCATAAAATCCAAAGTCTTTCACATGGATGAATCCATGCTCTGTATTTCTTACCAGCCATCTTCTTCCCCAAAAGGCCGCCAACTGTGCTCCAACTGGCTCCCTGCCCTGAGTCCCCAGATCCTGCTCCCACCTCCAAGCTCAGGTCCCTTGCTTCTGTTCTATCTATGCAGACTCTCCTTTCATTCCCAGCTACTCAGTTCCCAGCTCTTGATCTCCCTTCTGACATGCTCTTTTTAAAATGGGAATGATATAATTTTTTTGAATAGGTAATGTGTTCAGACAATTCAAAATCTAAAAGACAGGAAGTGGTTTAGAGCAGAGGTCTCTCCTCCCACTCACCTGCACAGTCTCCTGGATCTTGGCTTTGCTCCCCAGAGCAGCCTTTGTTCACATATCTTTGTCCTTCCAGAAGGAAATATATAAAGGCAAATAGACTGTGTGTGGTGTGTGTGTGTGTGTGTGTGTGTGTGTTGTGCTGTGTTATAGTCATACATACTATATCATACTCACTTGCACAAATTCGCCATTTAGTTGGTCCCCAGGTGATAGGCATTTAGGCTAGCTCCAACTTTTGCTGAAAGAGAAGACACTTTGCTAAATAATCGTCTTCATAAACAGTCATCTTGCACATATAGTCGTGGGGTCAATTTCTAAAGGTGGTTTGTTGAATACACACAGGGAGCTGAGATCCTGCCAGTTCATTCTCAGAGGAGCCAGAACAATTTGATCCCTCAGTTTCTGTGGCAGTACAAACCCCCAGAAGCAACACATGTGTCTGTACCACTCTTACTAACTCAGTCTTTGGCAACCAGGCAAGGGGGGGAGTCCCTAGCACCTTGGCAATGTTTCCACTGCAGCCACTATCATCATGAGTAAGTGTGAGGCTGCATTTGTGTGTAATTGGTGTGGGAGCTGTTTATAGTTCATCTCTCCTGTGAGGTATTTGTTCCTAGCCTGGGCCCCAATTCCTATTAGGGTGTTTATTCTTCTTAATGATTTGTAGGAGCTCTTTATTTACCAAGGAAATCAATCTTTCCCTATGACTGGAATTGCAAGTACTCTTGGTCCTTGAATAAAGGCTTCTTACAAAGACAGCAGCCCTTGAAGGAATTAAGCACCTTTCCTCTGTGCAAGGTGATTACTCGATGGATGCATGCATGGATGGATGGATGCATGGATGAATTGATGTATGGATGGATGGATGAATGGATGCATGGATGGATGGATTAGGTATATCCTGCCCAGCTTCTCAGTAAACCAGAAGACCTGTTCTCAGTGTAATATCCTGGGTTTGGCATCAGGGTGGGCTCAACTGCCCTCCCCAGCCTCTTCTCCTCCCTGCTCACGGTCCTTCCTCCCTGGATAGACCTTGATACCAGCCAGAGCTCCACCGGTCACAAGAGCAGGGAGGCAGACCCATTACAGAATTTTCCTCTCACAGTCCTGTCAGAAATCCAGAATTTATGACCTCAGTCACTTTACACAAAACCTGTTTCTGAAGAGTTTTTACGATGAACGAGTGAGGAGAGGGGTAATGTCAGTGAGAACTCTGCAGGAGGATGGAGCTGGAATATATAATCTCACAGAAGCCTTGGGCAAGAGACTTGGGACCTTGCTGTGTTCTCCGGCAATAATGCGCATGGCGGGTCATGGTTATGTGTGCAGGTGAAGATCACAGTCCCCTGCACTGGTGACACACACACATAGGTCTCCTCTCTGCTGGGGCCCAGCTGCAGTCTCCTACCAGTCACCTCTGTCTAGAATCACTCCGCAAAGCTGCCGTCCAGCTTCCTCCATGTGCTTCCAAGAAGCCCCTGACCTTCTAAGGGAAAGAGACAGCCTGGCAAGGGGAGACAGTGCCAAGTGAGCTGTTTCTGCATGCCCAGCTCTGAGTTGGCACACCACACATGATGGCTCCTTCGGGGTTCCCAGTACCAGATGGGGTCAGAATAATTGGTACCCTATTTTACAGAGCTGATGACAAGAACGGCAAAAACAAGAAAGCCCACTGCCCCTGACATAGCCTGCACTCAGACTTGGGCAGTCTGTCCATCAGCTCATCCATTGCTTCCCCTGTGTCAGACCATGAAAGACCTGGGCATGCCAGGGGGAAGTATTCACTGTAGAACAGGCTCCTCACTCTAGCACACAAAAGAGTCATCCTCAAAGGAGGCTGGGGGTAACTGGCAGGAAGCCATGAGAGAGATGGGGACAGGAGCCTTTGGAATAGGAAGAACAATAATCCCAGTGTAGTTGCAAAACAGGAAGTGATCCTGAATGACATGGGAGGGGTGGAGTTTGGATGGGTGTGGGCATGGACAGGTGAGGGCAGGTGAGGGCAGACGGGCAGGTGAGGGCAGGTAAAGGCAGGTGTTAGCAGGCATGGGCAGGTGTGAACATGGACAGCAGATATAAACAGGTATGGACAGATATGAACAGGCACGAGCAGGTAAGGGCATGGGCAGGTGTGAGCAGGCATGGGCAGGTGTGGGCATGAACAGGAAGGGGCAAGTATGAGCAGTATCAACAGGTGAGGGCAGGTGTGGGCATTTGAAGACACAAGCAGGCCAGGCACAGGCAGGCATGGACACGTGAGGGCTGAGTTAAGACAGGCATAAGAGGTCTGGATAGTCAGAAGCAGGTGTAGGAACCCTGGGCAACAGGGAGCTGTCCCTCTCACCCTTAGAGAAAGGTCTCCCTCACTTACTGTCTTCCCAAAGTTGTCACCTTTCTGTGCCCTACCCCCACCCTTTGTACCTCTCATTCAACAACCTGCCCTGAGCCTTGTTGCATGCCGGGCACTGCATCAGCCACTGGGAATAGACCCATTAATAAAGTGCATGAATAAATCACTGCAGCCCCTGAAGAGAAGAGCAACTTTGAGTGCTGTAATAAAGTGGTGTGTGGATGCAGAGAAAGGAGCAATTAAAACTGCCAGCCAGTGGCTGGTTACTCGTACTCCAGCTGGATCTGAAGGGCCACAAAAGTCATATCACCAAGTCCACAGCCTGGCACACAGACAGCAGACTATCTGGCAGCCCTGGTTCTGCCTAAACAACAGAGCTGAGCAGACCAGTACCTGAAGGTCTTACAGGCCTAGAAAGGAGTTGGGGCTGCATCTTCAATACCTGTGATAGGGCTATAGAGCTTGGTAGAGAGATGCTCATGTCCCTGAGCTCCTCAGCCCACCCCTGATAGCTTTGGGTTTCTCTGTGGTGCTAACCACATCTAGATACATCACTTACAGACTGGGTTGTAGGAAATGGTTGTTTTCTATGTCTCGATGTACATACATAGTGTACATTACTCATCAACTTCCCCCTCCTCTTCCCTCTCCTATAAAAACTCAGGCTTCATAAGATGTCTGCCCAACCTACTCATCAAGTATTGGAAGGATAGATGGGTGGATGGAGGGATGGATGGATGGGTGGGTGGAATGGATGGGTGGAATGGATGGATGGATGGATGGATGGATGGATAGATGGTGGGTAGAATGGATGGATGGATGGATGGATGGATGGGTGGATGGGTGGAATGGATGGATGGATGGATGGATGGATGGATGGACAGACGGACAGACAAGTGAATGAACCAAGGAATGATCAGGGAGAAGGGAACCCTCCTCAATTTCTGTCCTTAAACACAAAAACCCAAGAGAACAGCAACTTTAGTCCAGTCACAAAAATAATCAGAAAAGTACAAGCTTGTCTTTGTTGTCTAAGTGGCTCTGGGAAAATAGATCATGCTTTATGGGCCCTTGTTCTTCAGCAGCAAATAAGTATGGCTGTTTATCGACAGGACGCCATCATAAGCCTGGGACATGCAGCAGGTACACTATATGTGTTGTTCCCTCCCCATCCTCACATGCTCGCCTTTCTTGGACTCAGCACAGAGAAAATTTCACTTCCACAGGTTGCCAAGAGTGGATGGTTCTACACCAGAAGTGCTGTGGTAAAAAGAGAGAAGAAGCAGGAACCTGAGTCCCACCTCCTAGTGGTCCCTCAGGGGGCTAGACTCCTGAAAAAGAAATAGGCAGTCTTTCCCTGATCTTCTAGCCCTAGGCAAATGTCCCTTGGCTGGTCCCTGTGTGCCTTAGATCTGAGTTTCCATCTCACCCTGCTATTTGTATAAAATGTGACCCCCTGGAGAGAGATGAGATGGCAAGAGAGGCAGGCTTTAGCATGTGCCTGGCAGCTTCTGCTCATGTCCCTTCTCATCTACTGTGGCCTGGTGTGGCAGAAGGGACTGGTCTCCAAGACTCTGAAGCCCACCAAGCTCCTTTGGGATCCTTTTCTAAAAGCTCGGGTAGAGCAGCCTGTGGCATTTATGTCCCCATGTGTCCTGTAGGTCTGTCATTATGACTTAGTCCTTGTTGTTAAGATTTATTTATTTTTGCCAGGGAGTGGTACTGCACACCTTTAATTCCAGCACTCAGGAGGCAGGAGCAGAAAGATCACTGAGTTTGAGGCTAGCCTGATCTACAAAACAAGTTCCATGACAATCAGGGCTACACACAGAAATTCTATCTCAAAGAAAATAATTTTTGATTTATATGTATGAGAGTTTTGCCTGTATGTGTTTGTGCACCATGTGTCCCTGGTACATGTTGGATCCTCCTCGGTAACTGGAGTTACAGAATTGTGAGTCTGTCTATATGGATGCTGGGAACAGAATCTAAATCCTCTGGAAAAGCAGCAAGGGCTTATAACCACTGAGCCATCTCTCCAGCCTTCTGTGATTAGTTGTGATCCCAAGTTGTGACAGAGCCAGGTGGATGCTGAGACATCTGCCTAAAAAGCAACCCCTGGATCTCCAGCTGTCTCCACAATCACAAATTCCTCCTTCCTATCTTGTACCATGATTGAAGACCTCTGTAAAGGAGTAAGAGCTGAACTGGAGGATAAGGAAAGGTGCACAGAAGTGGGTAAATGCTGGGGGTAGATTGTAAGAACATATGCTAGGCTCATTAAAGATAACTGAAATAAAGGTAAACAATTTTTGTTTAACCAGACTTGGTGTCTTAGTTAGGGCTTTACTGCTGTGAAGAGACACCATGATCAAGGCAACTCTTATCAAGGACAATATTTAATTGATGCTGGCTTACAGGTTCAGAGGTTCAGTCCATTATCATCAAGGCAAGAAGCATGCAGCGTCCAGGCAGACATGGTATTTGAGAATGAGCTGAGAGTTCTACATCTTGATCTGAAGGCAGCCAGGGAGAAGACTGACTCTTCCCACACTGGGTGGAGCTTAAGCACTTGAATCCCTCAAAGCCTGCCTACACACTGACAGACTTCTTCCAACAAGACCATACCTCCAATTAGTAACATTTTCCATGGGCCAAGCATATTCAAACCACCACACTTGGGTAAGGACATAAAAATGTTACCTTATGAGAAGACCCTTCTTTGTGTCTTCTGGAAGACTGATCCCAGATACAGCTGTCACCCAATAATAGGGAGAAAATTAAGAAGTCTCTCACTTGTCCTAGAAGATAAATTTGCTATTCTTGTCCACTTTACAGATTAAAGATCATGAGGCTGGCAACAGAAAGCATGTACTCAGGAATCCCACTTTTCAATATCCAAACCTATGTGCTTGGATTTCTAATCTATAGCATTTATGTAACTTCAAGAAGGCAACTTCTGGGGTGCTGGGGCAGAAATGACAGTGACCTTGGGGAAAGCTGAAGTGTAGGTTGTCTGTGGAAACAAAGAAGGCAAAGAGTCAGGGACCACTCCTCGATAAACCAAGGCCAACACAGCCCCACCACCTGCTTCAGCAAGTAGAGCCTTTGGTGACGGTGAGCAGTACCCATATGACCAGAGTAAAATGCACCAGTGATCACAGAGGCTGCTGGGGGACCAGAACTCCACCTAAGTCCTGAGAGCCAGCCCTCATCAAGGTCCCCTCCTCCCTGTCCATCAGGCAGATTTATTAAGAGCAGCAGGAGCCTTGCAGAACCTGGCTCACCTAGCAGCCCCATCAATCCCACCAGGAGGCTGGCAGGAGACAGAATGTATGTAAGGTCATTTGGAGATGGAAAAAATCATTCACAACACTCCCAAAATAGCCAATCTCCACTTTGCAGCAATTGTCACCTTCTTGGCCCTAAATCAAATTCTACTGTGAGAGGCAAGCTCAATCTTCTCTCTACCAACTTTTGCTTTTTATGAGCTCAACAATAAGTTGGGGTGTGTTCAGAGAAAAGGCATCAAAGGTCACCAGAACTGGGAATTCCCAGGCAGCCCAGAGGGGACAGAGAAACAAGGCCATGAGAGGTAAGAGGACAATGCCAGAGCTGAAGCCATCTAATGATGACAGAAGTGTTCATATGATGTAGTCAGAACCCAGTGAATGGAGCCAAGAATATGCACGCAAGGCAAGGCACAGTCCTGACTCCAAGATCCTTCACTGTCCCTACCAGAAACTTTCCATACAAGGCAATTTTAGCTGCCATGTTCTGTGTGAAAGATGACAGGCATCATGCTACATGTTACATGACAGCCAGGGGACAACAGTCCTCTCCAAAATGCCAGAAAAGCTTCTTAGATAGAAGATAATACACCCTTCTTTTTTAGAGATGTTTCTCTGGTTCCCCCTTTGAAGATTTCCTCTGACTTCTGCAGCAGGGTCTATGGACAGCTGGAGTAGGTAGATCCTTTAAGACCTTTCTTGTGTGTGTTTGGATGTGTAGGAACACAACTGGCCTCTGCACACTGGACACCAGTGACACCGACAGCCAAAAATAATCCTGAGACCTGGGAAGGTGGCAGCTCAGTGGTAGAGTGGGAGGCACTGGGTTCCTTCCCCAGCCACAGGAAAACAAAATAAAATGTAACAAAAACAACGCCCTCACAACCATTTTCCAAAATGTTCTCTAGAGACAAAGTGGCCCCTACGAAGAAACACTTCAGTAAATTCTACTAGGGTCTCAGGCATATGAGGGGCCCCTCCCTCTCCAGCTTCAGACATTGCGGCCAAGCTCTCTAGTGTCCCATAGTGCCATCTGCCTGGCTGGCATTGCTCCTCAAATGCAATGAGCCTATAACTAAAAGCCTTATCAATTCTCTTTCTTGAAAACGCACACACACACACACACACACACACACACACACACACACTCACTACCTCTCTCTAGTTATGTAGCACAGTGTCTTTAGACATAGGTTCACCTCCATCATTGCTGGCTTGTTTGACCCAGAGCAAAACTCGTGTAAGGATGTCATTGAGAAAATGGTCATAGTAATAACAATCTTCCTAGGGCCATAGGAGCAAGAAACTGTTCTGACACAGGAAAAGCATCTATGGTCTCATTTGTCTGCAAGGCAACGAGAAGTCAATAGACACTTAAAAATCCTCAAAAACAACTTGAATCAAGGTGGTACTCTATGGCCTTATGAAGCAAGCAGGCAAATGTTATTTTGCTAAATTCTCATGGTGTCAAATTGGCATTTAAATATTTATGTTTAAACCCATAGACCTGGGCTGCTCTCAGCCTTGGTCAGAGAAGCTTCTTTTTCCAGTGGGAGGCAGCCAGTGCTGAGAGGAGTGACTGGTCTGAGGGCTGAGAGGAAGAGACAGAGTGCTCAAGCCTAAATAGGACATCTTTTCCACCCACCTGCCCACCTCCACCAAGGCTCAGTGAACATTATGGAAGAGGTGCAGAAAAGAATGTAAGCTGTGAAGTGCAAAAGCTGTGAGGTGTGATATTGCTCTCATGAACTCACACCAACTCTGCTTACATGCACAAGATCTGCACAAGATCAAGCCAGACAAAATCCAAGCAGAGAAGAGGCAGGAGATCTTTAGGTCCCAACCCCTACTATGGAGCTATGGGCAGTTAACAGCTGCTTGGGGACAAAGAATCCTCCCCCTCTCCTCCTCTTCCTCCTCCTCCTCCTCTTCTTCCTCTTCCTCCTCTGCATTATTGTTGCTGTTGTTGTTGTTGCTATTATTATTATTTCATCATTATTATTGTCATTATTATGAAATGGGTATCCTCTGGTTGATTACCAAGCTTAAGTGGATAGCCACACCCCAAACACAAATAAGCAGTATGTGCAAATTGGACTCAGTGGGTTATTTTAAAAAGTGTTTGTTGGGGGTGAAATTGGAAGGATGTTGTCATGCTGGGGTGAAACTTGGAAGAAGTTAAAAGAGGTAAATGGGGAGTAGCTATGTTCATGTTTCGTTATATTCTAAAATGAAAGTCTCAAGAATAAAGAGAAATTCATCTTAAAATGTTGAAATGATCACTTTTTTAAAAGGAAGCAAGCAAAATCCAATGTTTCAGCTTAGTCAGAGTCAATAAGAAGTTAAAGGAGAGAGTGACAGGTGAACATCTACACACACACATACACAGGTGCACACACATACATGCACACACACACCCACACACAAATAAACATACATACATATACACAGGCACACACACATACCATTCCCAGCAAGTTATTACATGTGCAGCAAGTACCAGCTACTCCACCCTCTGATATTCTTGCCAGGCTCAGCACTAACAGAGAATAAGGAGACGCTTCCTCTCCTATCAGAGAAGGACTGAAGGAGAAAAAGAAAGGAGGGATATTTAAGATTGCCATGAGAACAAACTTCAAAAAGGCCCAAACTTCAGATAATCACCTATTCTGACAAGGGACACTAGCCCAACACAGCCCTAGGCTTCAGACATTGCATTCCAGGGACCTTTATAATCTGCAACCCAAGTGTTCTGCTAAGTCCAAGAAACAAGGTAGGGGGAATGGGATTGGCCTAGTAAAAAACAAACAAATAAAAAATTCTGAGGTATGTCCTCCTCCTTTAACAAAACCTGAACAATGTCCTGTCTGATGTCCCAAAGAATGGCTATTCTCAGCTAAGAATGGGTCCCCGAAGACGACCATATCTATTAGTGAGGGTCCAGTAAAATGAATACATGTTAAAATGGCATCTATTAGGTTGGCTTACATGGTAGGATCTGGAAATTCAAGAGTGGCTGTCTTCACACTGGAGAGACAGAGCCAGTAGCTGCTCACTCTGAGTCTGAATGTCTCAACAGTCCAGTCTGGAACCAACGGCTGAGACAGCCACTGGGCTCCAGTCTATGTTGGAAGCTCAGAAAACTTGGGCTCTGATACCAGTGAAGGAACATGGCAGAGAAGCAGCAGCAGCAAGCTGGATGAACTCACCAACAAGACATGAAAGCAAAGAGGCAAAAAGGTAAGCTCTCCTCAGATCTCTTTTTATATGTTTTGTTCCTGGGAGATGCTGTCACATTTGAGAGAAGTCTCCCTACTTCAAAACACCCAGTCAAGGAAATCTCTCACAGGTGTGTCCAGTAGCTTACCTCTTAGTTGAGTCCCCATCCACCACACTAACCAGCCCTCCTTAAAGGCATAGCCTAGCAGGAAAACATCCACTATAGAGAATTCTGGGTATTTAGCCACTGGTGGATTCAAGCCCACCCATATCCTACCATTTGCTGAGTACCTGTAGGCCAGTCCCTTCCCCTGGGGACTGTAGTGAGTCACAAATGTGAGGGGCTTGCCCTAGATGACTTGAATTTCATCCACCAATGAATGATATCCTATAGATCTAAGCATCAGTCTGAGGTATAGGGCCAGGCAGTAGTTTGTGTGCTGTGTGGTGTGCACGCACATGTGTACAAATGTACATGCATACCTGTCTGTCTGTCTTCAGGGTCCTTTACTGTTCACTGTTCTCACGTCATATGCCAGCCAACCACAAACCATTGACACCTCAGGTCTAGGTTTCCTGCTTTCAAAGGACATCAGCAGTCTGAGAAACATGTAGCATCCTCTGTCTGCATAAATTTGCATGGGGAGCATCTGCTCCAGGGAGCTAGGTTCAACGTGTACATATTGTAGCATGCCAAATATTGGATGTGGCTTTGTCTTGCAGAAAACGTGCACCTCATTCATCCAGGAAATGTGATATGCCACTTAATAAATGAGTGCAGGAGACCAACACTTTGGGGGGAATTATTGTTTTCTAGTGATCCCATAGGCAGATTGTGGGAAAAACACGTTATTTTGTTATAGCCAAAAGAAATGTCAAGTAAAATACTCAAAAGTGTTTGCTATTAGAATCACAGACAGAGCATCCTGGGAAAATGATCTCTTTAATTCTGTTTAAGTAACAGAAAAATTGAAAATATCCATTGTTCTCTCCAATGTGATTATCTTCAGTGGTGGATTATTGAGAGCTTTTGGTTTGCTTTTTTTTTTTTTTTTTTTGGTTGTTTGCTTGGTTTTATGTTTATTTATTTGCTTGTTTGCTGGCCTCTTATCACTACTTCAGACTTTACTAAATACATTTTTATTTTATTTGTATATGTTCATGGTGCATACATGTAGATTGTGTGCGTGGGTGAATACAGAAGCTGAAGTCAACCTTGGGGCTACTCTTGGGGCCCAGGGTTTCCTATTAGCCTGTAGCTCACCAATCAGACTAACCTGGATGGGCAATGAGCCCTATGGATATTCCTGACTCAGACTCCCCAGCTCTGGGATTATAAACACACAACAACTTATCTAGTTTTTTGTATGGGTTCTGGGATCTGAACCCAAATCCTCATGCTTGCATGAGTGCTTTACTTCTCGTGTGTGTGTGTGTGTGTGTGTGTGTGTGTGTGTGTGTGTGAAAAGAGGCTATGAAATCCAAGATACATAATACATACATATACATACACAAACACAAACACACACAAAAGACTATTGCAGTTTACCTTCTGGCTATTCAAAGATACTTGTTCCACTCATCCTTCCATTAAGTTGAATGTCTTCTATTGGTCTCCGTAGAAACTGACTTAAGAAATCAGTAAAACAGTATAATTCATTCCCTTTCTGAAAACTCCTCAGTGACCCCTGTGAAGTTCAAGTCGAATTCTCCTAGTAAGGCCTTTACAGTTTTGCCTGGCACATCTCCATAGATCTCACCTATGACTAGGCTCCTAGCCCGTGTCTGGGCATCTGTCACCCTGTGGAGCATTTCTCTACTCCAGACTACTGCACCATATCCTTTTTTCGTATCCCAGGCCTTTCCATGCTACATGCTCTTTCCACTGCCATGCCTTCAGTAAAACAAAAGTCCCCCAGGTTGCTGCCCTTGAGCACAAGGCCATACTGCACAGGAAGTCCATCACTGGAATTGCTAGGGTAAGTGGAGGCTATTGGGATGAGAAGAATGTGCTGGGGCACTGGGAAGCCATTGACCATCCTGAAGTTGGGGGAGAAAAAAAAGCAGCTGCAGGCAGGATCCTCTGTGGCTCCAGCAGGAATGCCACTCAAACCTGGACAACTGGTCTACCTGGACAACTGGTTTAGCTGCTGCCACTGCCAAGGTGTTAGGAAGGACAGGCCTCAATCAGAGCCACATGGGTGGAGGTAGGGAGAATGGGCCTGTGAGTGCCTGAGGAGGTTCCTGAACCCCAACCTAGAGAGCAGAAGGGATTCCCATGGATGATAAGAGCTAGAGGGTAGAGAATAGTGCCATAAAATGCTGCCTTATGGACATAGCAATGTCATTGTCCTTAGGAACTTAAAACATCGATAGTCACCTGCACAGGGCCTACACAAGATCAAGCCAGATAAGATTCCAGTGTAGCTTGAAGAGGAGCTCATGAGCTCCTCTCACTAGCCGAAGGGTCATTGTCAGTTGGTTGCTGCTGAAGAAGGTGGGGTCATTTTTCTTCAGTGACAGAGCTTCTAGTAGGTTGCCCAGACTCATGGAGACATCACTATTTGGACTCAATAAACTGAGTAGGGGGTGGGGGAGAAGATAGAGGAGATGTGGGATGTGAAAGTATTGGGAAGCATAGGAGAGTAGGGGAGGAGCTGGCTATAACCAAGCTATATCATATAAATGTGTGGAATTGTTCAGGTACAAATCAAAAATATTTTCAAGAACAGTGGAATATGAGCTGAGCATCCTACCCCATCACAATGGAGAAAGAGCTGAGCTCTAAGCACTAATAATCATGAAGCATTATTTGCTGTCTTCTGACAGTGCATGTGCAAGTGACCTGCTGCTTCAAGCTCCTGCTAATATGATCTTCTCACCATGATGGTCTGTGCATTGAGCTGTGAGCTGGAATAAACCCTTCCTCCCTTGAGTTGCTTTTCTCAGAGAGCCTTATCACAGTAGTAGAAAAAAAGAAACTAAGACACTCAAATATCTTTTTATAGGACATTAAGGGAAGTGAAACAACAGGATATGTAGGACAGGATGTTAAAAGGTGAAACAACATGACGTTAGTGGGGAGGGGATGAAATAATCTATCCTTCAGGGAAGTTCTTTAAGACAGGAAGTAAACAACTCAAATATCTTCAGGAAGTCCCTGTAACTGACCAGATTCATTAGGCTCCTTTCTCCCCCAAGAGTATTTAAACAGTAAGGACTACTGAAGGTCACTCTCAAACAAGCTAAGTTTCTTGGAAGAGGCTCAGACCCTGCAGCCTGACAGAAGCCTGAGATCAGCCAAACTGCCTAGAAGAAACAAAGACAAACCAAGCTGCCTACAAAGGCTAGACCAATTAAGCCAAAAGGACAGGACACTGTTCAACCTATTGATTTTCCTGCAGGCTGTGTACTGTGTGTGCTCCAGTTTCCCAGCTTTGTGAGCTGTTATCTGTGCTGGGATGGGCTGTGGTAATGTAGCTGCCTTTGAATCATTTCTAGTCCTGTAAGTAAATCCTCACCCGTATGCTTCGAAGCAACTACAATAAGACACTGGTTCACTAGGTTGGACTTTGGCAGCATCCATGCTTTGGTCTGTTGTGGGTTCCCCATCTGGGGTGAGTAGACATGTGTTCACATCTCCCAAGGAAGAGGGTCACACAACAAAATAGTGTGGCATACTGAGAAGGATCAGAACCCCAACTGAGGAACCTACCAAATTCAACACATTCTGGGCAGCACGGAGTCACAGGATCAGGGGAAGAGAAGTGGGGGAAGGACTTCAAACTCTCACAGAGGCTGTGTCCAGTATCCCAAGAGAAGATATACAGACATATCTCTCCACTGTGTCTTTAGAGATCTGAAAGCAGCCCCTCCAGGCCCTTGGATTATCTCAAGAAATGCTTGTCTTCACAGAGCCAGTAAGCAAGACAACACAAGAAACATTCTCTACTTGGAGACTGATGGTCTGAGGTCAAAACATCTTTGGTATCATTCTAAGCTGGTGACGATAGGTAATGATGAGCTTGGTGCAAAGTCCCTATGTCAAGTGTAACAAAATGCTTGTCTGAAATGGAGATTATAAATGACCTTGGAGTGCAAAGTCTCGTCTATATCTCTAAGCCTTTGTCCATCTGCTATAAATTTGTCACTTTAGGGATATTTGTAAAAGATGGTGGGAGAACCACAAATGGCTTCATGATTAATTATCCTTTGTGGATAAAAAGAAAATCAGTAGACACAAAACACTGCAAGAAAGTTAACAAGCAATCAAAACATCTAGACCTGAATTTTCCAGTTTGTAGCCCTTTGCTTTTAAAAGCGACCCTTGTCAATTATTTCTTCTGTTGGGTCCAGAACACCTGGGGTCATTATTGCAGTCATGCCCAGAAGAGGGGATCACAGAACATCTTAGAAGTGAGCCTAGCAAGGGATATATCCCTGCCTTCCTGTCCAAGAACCACCAGTCCACAACGTGGGACCAGAAGAGTGGATTCTCTGGGATGACTCCTCTGGAGAGGACAGAAGCTAGGAGGATAATGAATAGGTGTGTTCCAGGGGACAGTACAAGGATAAAAGCATATGCTAGGTCTCTTCCTGTATCTAAGATGAAGAAGTGGCCCCTGGCGACTCTAGGCCCCTGTGGGTAATGACACTGCACTGTAGGAGTTGGAGGACAGGACCCTCCTCTAAAGTAAGAAGAGAGTGCCACAAGTCAGCAAGGCAGGTTAGGGCTAAAAGTCAGTTTCTGGCTTCAGCAGGACCTGAAGTAAAAAGAGAGGAAACAGACAGAACATCCATCATGTGGCTCGAATCAAGGCAGCTCACCCCAGCCAATAACTGCTCAAGAACTTTTAAGCTTGTGTTTGTAGGGCTGGTGTTCCTGAGGCATTCCTGCCCCATCCAGTCTAGGAAAGACTGTGCAGTCTGGATCCAGCCAGGATTTCAGAAAAAAAGGAAGCCATAGCTTGTGTGTCCAAGCCCAGCCCAAACTATCCAGGCAGTGTCCTCAAGGTTGGCTTAAATGACATTGATCCCTTTTGATATTGAACTCTGATTTTTCAACCTGTGACTGCTGGGACATCTTGAGTGAGGGCACCTGGCCTTCCTTAGCTCTGCATGTTCCTGAGAAACTAAAACAATTTAGAATGAAAAGATGCAGGAAATGGCATGAGTCTCAAAACTAACCAGCACCTAATGTCACCAACTTAGGAATCCTATCCCTACTTGTGACATGGAAAGACCCTGACTAGTATGTGGCACACATTGGTTGGGCTTTCCCTAAATAGAGTATCATGGGAATTTACACCAGGTTGACATATCCTTGGCCTCTTCTGGATATCTGGCCCATTGGAAGTGTTGGATGGATAGTTCTGGAATGTATTTGTTGCTGGGGAAGATTCATTTCTTACTGAACAGAATCAACATTTGAGTCCCCGAAGAACTGTGCAGTTGTTTTTGAAAAGCAGCAATGGAAATTACTGACCTTCAAAGCAAATTTGAGCTGAGGGTGTGCCTGAAACAAAACACACACACACACAAAAGGAGATGGGGGCTGTGAAGAGACAGGAAGGCTTCCCAGCTTTGGAGTTGCACCCAGGAGAACCTCTCCCAGAGCCAGGAGGAGGTGGAGTCAAGGCTGGCTTCGAGTAACACCCACTCTACCCCAGCATGGCCTCTTGGGGTGCTGCTAGGTGGTCAATCATCTTTTGACTGAGGCTGGCTTCCTCCAAGCTGATTTCTCTGCTTGGGGAGCCCTGGAGTCCCAAGGGACAGAATATGAACAGGGCTCCAGCCAGCCAGGCGAGCAAAATGGTACATGGTAGGTGTCTGGACAGCCACATTGATCCACAGGGAAGGAGGATGAGGAAGAGGCCAGCCTGCTGTGCTCAGCAGGTACCTCTCTCTCCCCAGGCCTGCAGGCTAAACTGCCTATGCAGTCTTCAGAGGGTCTGTTTGCAATTACAGCTTGTTTTGATTATTAGGTCAGAATTTCATCTCCATGGGTTTGTGATAAAAGGCCAACACATGAGGGGTTTGTTGTCCTGCACTTAACTCTCCCTCTCCGTGTGTGTGTGTGTGTGTGTGTGTGTGTGTGTGTGTGTGTGTGTGTG
>JADRCH010000236.1:1527734-1551352 GCA_019843965.1 Rhynchomys soricoides
GTACCTATCCACACGGCATCCAGCAAGTACCTATCCACACGGCATCCAGCAGGTACCTATCCACACGGCATCCAGCAGGTACCTATCCACACAGTGGGGTTTGTACGTTCAGAACCACAGTTGCATCCCAACAAGGAGCATACTTGTTGCCTGTTCCCTGCTCCTCGTTACAAGGCCACAGCCAGGCTCACTCAGGTAATTCCTCACCACCACCCTTACCCACCACATGCCTAGCGTGGAGCTGGCTTCTGTCTGTTCAGAGCCTGAAGGAAGAAACAGCTCACTAGAAGCCAGCCGAGGCCCAGCCTGGAAATTTGGCTTCCTTCTCTCCCAGTTGTTCTGAAAGATTGAATTGATTTAATAGGAATGCTTCCTAACGCGTGAACAATTATTATTGTTTTAAATTAGGAAGAATAAAATTCTACCATCTTTCTCCCTAAAGCTATTTCAAGAGAGGCCACACTGTAAATTCATAGTGCCCATGAGGACCTAGATAACCAGCCCAAGCCGCAGCAAGAGGGCGGGGAGGGGGTCTCCTTTCCATATTTTTTCCTTAAGGAGAGAGAAGAAAACTAAGAACAGGGAGGGACTTTTTTCTTTTTCTTTAAAAACAGAATCTTATAATCCTTTCCTGTCCCTCCTTCTGGCCGTGTAAGAGATGCTTGAGGTGGAACATGTTAAGTTGTGAGAAGCAGACAGGAGGTAAATCTAGCTATGCATGCTGCTGTAGTTGAGAGAGCAAGATTACGAGCGCTGTGTGCTTCTGCAGCTTGGATACCACTCCCTCCCTGGCCCCTCCACCCTGGCAGGCTCACCCTGCTGTTTCTAGCTATTTCAAACTATAGTGGGGGGGATAGCCAGTAAATTCCAACCACAGCCTATCTATTCAGTGAGCATAGTCAGTGCTATCCCTGCTGTGGCCATATCTCTCTATCTGAGTCCTGGACTTGTTGGTTCTCAGGGGATTGTGTTCTCTCTCTCTCTCTCTCTCTCTCTCTCTCTCTCTCTCTCTCTCTCTTCCCTCCCTCCTTCCCTTTGTAATTTCATGACATTAAGAGGACCCCTTCAGATTCCCAGAGTTAACTGAAACAGAACAAGGCCAGATAGAGGCCCCCAAGCCAACTAATGTCATTGTCACCAGAGGTCTTGTTTGCTTGCATGCCCCTAGACCATGTATGTGTCAACACAGCAAGTGGATAGGGCAGATAGACAGCTGTACCCGGAACTCTGACGAATGCTGGAATGGGGAGCTACATACAATGTTTACTATCTGGTTGCTATGGCAGCTCCCCCTTCCCCGAAGTGTACTTCTCCCACTCCCAGGTGACCAGACTCCATCTGTCACAGATTTATGCATAAGAGTCTACAGGATACATTCCAAGGCTAAGTCAGAGTGTCACAAGCAATGAACTCTACCCCTGTATGTGATAAGCAAGTGTCAGGCATGGGAATGTGCCCCAGCCCCTAGACGACATGGTGATAAATGCTATCACGGAGGTAGCATCAAGGTTTGAGCAGGGACAGGCAGTTCCTATCTGAGACTGGACCTCATCTCATCCCAGGTGTGCAGCCTTGGACCTGAAGCTTAGAGAGACAGAGGGGGTCTGCAGGGGTTCAGCGGAGCCTGTCAGTTCAGTGTTGGAAGATCAGTCACTTGGGGTTATTTTTTATTTTGTTTTGGTTTTGGCTGTTTCAAGACAAGGTTTTTCTGTGTAGCCCTGGCCATCCTGAAACTCACTCTGTAGACCAGATTGGTCTTGAGCTCAGAGAGCTGCCTGCCTCTGCTTCCAGAGTACTGAGAGTAAAAACATGCACCACTACTATCTGGCTCCTTGTTCTTGACAGAGGAAACTGGAGTCGGGCATGATGAGGATTTCCTTTCATGAGTAAAGGTTGGAAGCACAGAAGGGTTGTAAGTAGAGGTATTACCTAAATGGCACTGGGAAAGACTTTGAACTGAGGCCTTTACTACTTGCATGTTAAGTGGGAATAGACAGAGCTTTTAACTTGAAGAGGGACTGGAGCAACAGGATGTTGGTCATTGACTGTCAATGTTCATTGAATCTAAACTGCTCCCATACTTCCTTCTTCTAGGAGTCATCAAGTACATACATAAATGTGTGAGTGTGTATGTGTGTGAGTGTGTACAGTATACATGTGTGTGTGAGAGAGAGAATGAGTGTGTGTGCGTGTGCATGCACTCGCACATGTGTATGCACACCGACACATGTGGCTGCAGTCCCATATCCTCTCAGCCAAGCCACTCCTGGTAATGTTTTCCCCTAGAAGCACTCCTAGCTTAGGGAAGGGTCTCAGTGCTGTGACTATCCCGTTGCAGCCTGGCCACACCCTTCCTTCCTGGCCAGCGCATTGAGAACTCTGGCCTGGGTTGAGGTGGTCTGCTTAAACTCGTGTTGGGATAAATAGACAGTGCTGCTGTGGTTTCTTCACTGGGTATCCTCGGGAATAGGAAATGGGCACTGAGTATCTGAAGCCATTGGGCTAGACAGGATGAGAAAGAAAGCACTTTGTTATAATACACATCCAGTGTACAGCCCAGTCCTCTGTAGGCAATGAGGATGGGGGACAGGAAAGATTCCTCAAATCAAGTAGTTTAGGAAAGAACCTATCAGGGACTGAAGAGCCCTTCTGTAGGGGAGGAGAGGCAAACTCCTGCCAAGCCTTGCCCCCTCCTATGTGTACTGTCACCCAAGGCTAGGAGGAAGTCTACAAACAAAGCCCTCCAGGTCAGCATGCTCTTGGGGAGAGGCGGGGATTATGGGGGTGAGGGAGTGGGAAGGAACACTAGTCCTCTGGATTTGCCTTGTTGAGAGGGTCCTGGTTCTAACTAACTTCTTACAGAATCAACCCTCAGTACTTCAGACCTGTACCTTTCATTGCCCAGAGGCAGGAGGCAGACGTGATGTGTTGCAAATGCAGAGAATGGAGAGAAATGGTGGGAAGGGGTGGAAACACAGAACAGGATGGAAATCAGAAAAGACTGGTGAGGAGCAGCTTCTGCAGTGAGGGCAAAAAGTGCTTTGGAGCAAAAGGGGAGGGGCCAAGGAAAGAGATCTAGGATCCCATTCCTGTTGTTTCCCCAACAACTGGTCTCTGAGAAATATAGGGGGTAAATATTATCTGTGCTGCACAGGGGAGGCACAATGAAGGGCTCAAAAACTTAGGAAGCAGTGGGCTTAGCTCTTTTCCCTTCCATCCTCTCATTCATTTTTTAGACCCAGGATGTCCTATCCAGAACACAGAATGGCTCCTTAGCACAGAGAAGCTTCTGACGAGAGCCAATGGAATCCTGGGCCCTGGATATGTATCTTCACACCGGGCCCCTGCTAGCCAAGACGTGGTCACAGTGAACCCAGGAGTTTAGCAAATGTTTGTAAAACCTTTCCATATGCAGTTAATGATCCTGATTAGAACCCGAGAAAGTGCTCGTTTGTGTCCCTGTCCCAGCTTTAAGGAGCGTTTTATTATTACACACTATTCCACAAGTTAATGAGAGAAACTAGTCCATTTGTTGGCAGGACTAATGCTCGCCCCAGGGAAGCCAGCAGTGGGGCCTTTGTCCTGTGCCTTAGAGTCTAATTTCCTTGCTCCACCTGTCTGCTCTGCTGCCTCCACCCTCTCACCACCAGATGCCACCATGAAAGATGTCACCTTAAGGGTATCATGACCCCAGATCACTGTGCCTGGGGCCTTAGTCAGACCAGACTGGGCTGTCTGCTCTCCAGAGGCTGGTGAGGTCCTGGGCCTAGGAAGCTTTGAGAGATGGATGCCTGGGCTCAGTTGTGAGTCTGAATTGTTTCTGCAGTGCCCAGTTGGTCTGTAGAAGCATCTTTGGAAGCCAGAAGAACCTGAGACATTAGTCTGCATGCCAGTCTTGTCTCTGCCCCAGCCATGTGACCTTGGGCATCAGTTTGGTTCAACATCCCCATTTATGCAATAGGTCTATCATGTCTCCCTCTAGGTGAGTTTTACGCATATAGTAAGCACCGCCTGTGAGCAAATGTGTGTTGTCAGGACATACACAAAACACTTCCCCTGAGAGGACCGAGGCGGGTAGAGTTTAGACAAGGAAACCTCAGATACTTCTAAGAAACAGGCAATGAGGCTGGCACAGTCACATAAGCGCATGCTTATGCAAAACACTGCTCATCCCTGTGCTTGAACCGATTGTTTCATTTTTTGTGAATGTAACCTGGATTTTAAAACATCAGGGAGAAGATTTCACAAATAAAGCATTTTCTTTGTAAGTCTGAGGACCTGCATTTGGCTCCCCAACACCCACATAAAAGTCTGGCATGCATAGTGACCAACCTATGACCCCCAGGGCTATGGATACAGAACAGGCTATCAGGAACAGACTGGACAGCTCAACTGTCAGGTTGAAAAGTTCCGGACTCAATGAGCATGCACACCCCATAGCTGCACACGTGCATGCACACGTGCATCCGCACGTGCATGCAGACATGAAAACATATACGTGCAAAAAATAAAAAAAATTAGCTAAATCTTTTTTTAAAAAGAAGTCAAGTTCTTTTCTACCATAGATGTGACGGCTTCCCTCCCTCTGAGTCTGTGTCAACGCCATTCCCCCTGCCTGGCTAACCACTGGCCCCATTTCAGGGTCCATTTTAAAAAGCATGTCTCCTCTATGGCAGCTCTGATATATCTCCAGGGAAAGCCCAAGTTTGCTGTTTCCTCTCTCCAGGAAGAGACAATATACACTCTCTAGTGTTTGTTTGGCTGCACCATCACTAAATACTAAACTGACTGATGGCAGATCTGAGCTACAGCAGAGCACACAGTAGGTACCTGGTATTTACTCACTGAAGATGTAATTCTAATCCACCCTTAGTTTGTGAGTCATAGCTACTGCAAAACAGCCCCGGGCACACAGTCAGTCTACAGTCGGCAGAAGAGCTGGGACGGGGTCTGCCCAGCCCAGGAAGAGGCTGCCACTATCTCCTCTCCTATAAGCAGCTTCTCCAAGGCAGAAGCTTAGCATAGCCGAAGAGTCTCTCCTTCCCAACCATCATCTAACCTGTCCTCAGCCAGCATGCCAGAGCCTGTCAACCCTTCTGCTTCTGCAGAACACTGCTAATTGTATTGTCAAGAGCTTGTCACAAATAGCTGACCTATTTGGTCCTATTAGCTAGTCCTAGGGAACCTTGGCTCCAGAACCACCTAACAGAGTTTGGCTCCTTGGATCTTTGGACTCTAAACACTTCTGCTAGAAGCTGCTCACATGCAAGGCCTCAGTTTCCCTCTCTCTGAATAAGCAAATGAGCAACTAATTACTGACTGAACACAACTGTGGAAAAAAGTAGCTAAGTATTCAACTTGCTTGTCTGAATCTAGTTTGGGATCCTGTACCTCACTTCCTCTTTGTAAAGTGAGGGGTCTCACTTTACAAAGAGGTGAAGTCAACTTTTCTCATGCTCAGTGGCTTGGATCCACGCCCTCCCTTGACACAGTGGAGGACAAAAACATGTCATGCTCATGATGGATGACGTCAGCCCCTGGCTGGCACTGGCCTCCAGGATGTCATGACACCACAGACCACACACAGGGAAGGCCTTGGGCTCTGTCTGTGACATCTTTGGGCTGCAATGACCTTGGTTACATCATGAAAACAGAAAAGAAAGAAACAGACCAAGATCAAGCTGGCATTGACCCTGCCCCCATTCTCCCAGCGATGCAATGGTAACCTGCAGACAAAGAAGAGACACCAGGGTGAAGTAACATGGGTTCTGCCTGAGTGGTCTAAACCAGTCACTGTCCTGCTGGTCTCCTGTCTTCACAGCAGCAAAATGGACATGTTAAACCATTCTCTACCTAACCCTCAGGAGATACACAGTAAACCAGCTGTCTGCTACACTATCCTATCAGACAGTAGCCAGTAGTCCTGAGACACAAGCCCAGAGTGGTACTGTCATGACCTCGCTGGGACTAGTAGCTCCACTTGGCTGTTTCATCCCTGGCTCAAAATCAGTGGGGTCAGGGTCAACTCACCCTTCCCATGCAATCCCAAGTCCGTCCTTGCCCAATGACTATTGTCCCCATCCAACCAGAGTCTTATTTTACATGCCTGCTCCCCCCTCCCTCCCTATCTCCATCCCTCCCTCCCTGATCGCCTTCATCTCTTCTTCTAACGGACCCATCAACTCCACCTTAGAGACATATCCCAGGCCCCCTCTCTCTCCATCGCTGCTGCCCACGACCAGGGCCAAGCTGTAGCCACCTGGAATTGAACTGTACAGAGCCACCTGGCTCCCCTCCAACTTCAACTCACAATCTCCTACTTTCAATTAATTTGGAAAGTAATTGGATCCCATCAATTGTCTGTTTAAAACCCTCTGAAGTCTCCTCATCTGGTTGGAATAAAACTGAGCCCCTTTCCTGTCTCGAAAAGCCATATGCAATCCGACTGCTGGCCCCGGGCCACCACTCTCCCTCCACCCGAGCAAAAGAACAGCCTTGAAAAAGCCAAAGTCCTTCACTTCTGCGCACCCTTCCCTGTCCTTAGACTCAGAACTCAAGGTCCAGTGTCCCCTCCTGCAATGAGTCAAGTGTGGTTTATATGGTAAAATTTTGGCTCTTGAGGTGTGCAGGTATGAAGGGAGTAGGCCTTTAAGAGGTGGCATCTAGCAGGAGCAAGGGAGCTCACTGGGACACTGCCTTGTGGTGGTGTTACGGTAACTCCTGGGACCTCATTTCATTCCTGTAAGAGTCAGTTATCTTTAAAGAACTAGTCCCACTAAAAATAGCTGGCTTCCTGATTTGTGGCATCAGTCACACACCCACCATGATGCCATCTGTGCTGTGATATGGTAAGAACTCCCACCAGAGACATCACCAGATTCAGAATGTCAGCCTCTGAAACTAAGCTAAATAAGTCTGTTACTCAGCCTCTGGTGTTTTGTTACAGGAATGGAAGGCTGATTAGAATATCTCCTTGGAGACACCCTCTGACCACCTTACCTATGAGTCAATAGCCCATCAGGCTCCTTACACAGCCCTCTGAGAGACTGTTTGCCATCTGATGCTCTTTCTCACATCCCTTAATATTAAGAACAAGAAGTGTCTCCTGGGGACTCTGCTTTGTCCAGGCACAAGTACAGAGTCCGGCACATAGTAGGCATCCAGGAAATATCTGCTGATTTTATAGAGAAAGAAGGCATGGGTGAATGAGACAGAGTTTCAAGGGCCTATATTGAGTGTGACAGTTCATCTACCAAAGGAGAAAGGATGCCTTGGGCGGGTACTTCCTGAGCAAGGCAGTAGGGACAAATGGCTTTCCACCACCAGCCTCCATTCGTCTGCCAAGAATAGCCTGCTCCCCTTTCCTCTTCCCCCAAACTTTTCCTTCTATGTATGTACACAGATCTTCATTCTCACCACTAGGTCAGCACTTCATCTGTCTCTTATTATGCTGTTCTTTAAGAACTAGGACGAAGTCTCCATCACTCCCAGATACACACCACAGAACCCCGAGGTTGGGCCATTGCAGGTATCACAAAATGTTACCCATGATCCATGCAGCCAACCCCCAAATACCCTGCCAGGCATGGCAGAAAGTTGTACACAGATGAACATTCTGCCACCAAAGAACTGGTGACCCAAATGAAGAGATAAAGGATCCCATGACACACAATCGTACTTTTACGAAAATAGATGTCATACTCAGGGTTACTATTGCTATAATGAAACACCATGGCCAAAGCAACCTGGGGGAGGACAGGGCTTATCTGGCTCACACTTCCAGTATCTTTGTTCATCATTGAAGGAAGTCAGGACAGGAACTCACACAGAGCAGGAACCTGGAGGCAGGAGCTGATGCAGGGGCTATGGAGGGGTGCTGCTTACTGGCTTGCTATCCATGGCTTACTCAGCCGGCTTTCTTATAGAACTCATAACTACTACCCCAGGGATGGCTACTATAATGACTTGGGCACTCCCTCATCAATCACTAATTAAGAAAACTCCCTACAGGGGATAGAGAGATGGCTCAGTGGTTAAGAGCATTGACTACTCTTCCAGAGGTCCTGAGTTCAGTTCCCAGCACCCACATGGTGGCTCACAACCATCTATAATGGGATCTGATGCCTTCTTATAGTGCCTGTGAATATATATATATATATGTAATATTTAAAAAAGAAAAAAATTCCCTTCATGCCTACCTACAGCCCTATCTTACAGAGTCATTTTCTTAGTTTAGGTTCCCTCATCTCTGATGATTCTAGCTTGTATCAAGTTGACATGAAACCAGCCAGCACAATAGATATTAAACAAATACAACGGGATCGTAAGAATGAATGAAAACAAACAAAATTATGAAGAGACAGATGCAGCAGGAAAAGCAATTATACAAAAGTTTAAAACCTGAAAAAAATACTCTTTGTTGCTTATGAACACAAACACACATGATTTCAAAACATGTATGGAAATAAGACACACCATCTCCCAGGAGGAAGACAAAGGGTTGTAACTACAGAACCAACATATGGGGCCATAAAACTATGTTTTAAAAAGAAAAATTTCAAGTACAGAGGGTATAATATTAATAAAAGATATAGATCAGTGGGTGGTCCATGGCTGTTTGTTGCAATATGTCAGTAGACCCCACACGTTTGAAATAGTCAAAGATCATTTGAGATGAAATACAACAGGATTACAGCAAAGGTATCAGAGCTGTTGTGTCTGATAAGCAAATGGACAAGTGAGATATGCAGCAAGCATATGCAGGTCTGAACATGAGTGGAAGGATGAATGAATGGTCCATGAGAAAGGATGGATGGATGGTGATGGAAAGATACAAATGGATGGACAACATAGATGGGTGGGTGGGTGACTGGGTGGATGGAGAGACATGTATAGGTTGGAGATGGATGTATGGGCCAGTGGTTAGGTGAGTGAATAAATGAATGAATGAATAAGTGAGTGAATGAGACATTGTTAGAGATTGTCATAGGATTCTGGTTGGTCCACTTAGCATTTGTTGGTCACCAAGACACATATATGCCAAGCGTGATTAAGCTCAGCCCTATCCTGGTCCATACAGAGTTTTGACAGATGCCTTTCCTCCTGCCCCAGGTCAAAGCTGATGATCAGATGCAGGTCCTGGCAAGGAGACACAGTGCAGTGGACTGGGCATAAATGTGTGTTTACTATGCTCAAGGGTCACAGCAAATGGACAGACTCCCATTAGGACCTTGGGTGTTCCAGGCAGAACAATGTTGAAGTTAGTCAGGGAAGAATTCTGGGAAGGGCTACTAGCAGAAAAAACCACTGTCAGGATGATAACATCAGCAAGCAGACCTGTGGCCTGCCACGAAGGGTCTGAATTGCTACTTCTCTGGGAGTTGAAAGTTTGCTCCCAGGACACAGATGCACAAATCTAGCCAGTTCTCAGAGTATCTCACTAGCCTGAGAAAGGAGTAGGCCCAGAAATCGAATGGATCAAAATCTGTGCTCTCCGTCCACCACTTCACCACACTTTGGTTCCTGGAAGAACCAACCACAAATGATTTAGCAGCGGCCAGGTTCTTGCCCGTACCCCCTCCATATTGAGTTTTATGGCCCCAGTACTGGGTGTGGGCAGAAGGCCTGGTGGGGGTGGGGCCCATGTGCCTGTCTGCACACTGGCCCTGATGGCAGCACACTCTCATCTCACCAAACAGTTCTCCAACGGGCATCTTTACTGCTCACTGCCGTCTCTCAGCTAACTAGGAAAGGGTTTTTCTAATTACATTTCCCTTGAAATCCACCCGGGTTTGAGTTAACACCTCTTCAGTCTGCCAAAACCTAAGTCATTTTAAAATTAGTTCTGGAGGTTTTGAAACACACACACATACACACACACACACACACACACACACCACACTGGGATACTGAATTTTCAAGTTGTATATGGAATTGTCTCCCCCAGAAGTCCAGTGTGGCTTTCCCCAGAGACCATGTGGAAGAGGCCTGGAGGGGAGGAGGGGGACCCACATCCTGGTTCACTGGGCCTTGTTCCCCACAAATCTGGAGTGCAGCCTTCCACAATGCTGTTGGATCGATGGAATCATAAATGCATTTTGCCCTGAGCAGTCTCTCTGATACTTTTTAAAACTGTGTGGATGGGAGGGAAATGTGATCCATATGGTTTTGAGTCATTAACACTTAAATCATCAAAATAGAGGGATTTTTTTTCTTTCTTTCTTATTTAGTTTTTTTTTTTTTTGAGAAATTTCATATCCAAGGCGCCTTGAGCAGCTCTTTAATAAACTATTTAAAATTCTGTAGTTCCCCCTAAAACACGCAAGTGCACGCCCACATATGCAGCACACATACGCACATCCAGCCTCAGAGAGGACAGCAATGGGAAACATCCCATGTGGGGCCATCTAGCTCCAAGACAGTGGAAAGACCTTGCAAGGTATCTTGTGAGCACACTGGAAGTGGGGGAGGTCAGTGACCCATGCTCAGCCCAGTTGTCCAGGCTAAGAGTTCCACAGAGCTTAAAACTCATCTGGAGGTGTCCCCTAATGACAAGAGGGGAGAGCAGAGGCCCCGAAGAGTCTCAAATGCTTAGAGACTTGGTAGAAGACACAATGGAAATTTCAGAACGAAAAAACAACATAAGCAATCATGCCTGCCACTTTTGCACTACAGGGCTGAATGGTAAGACTTGAGACAGTGATCCAGGCAGGAGAGAGGGGATAGCATCCCTGTGGCACATCCATGGTTCCTCATAGCCTAGAGGTTTCAGCCTGCAAGCCAAGGCTACCCAGGAAGGGACTATTTTCCCATAACACACAAGGCTTAGACTTACAACAATGGAAGCCAAGGGGTGATTTTGCTGAAATCTCACTGCAAATACTCTTGGGAGGAAGGATATCAATGACACGGGCTTGGGTATAGAAGGAGTAAGCCTGAGGGGCATTTGATAGGACTGGAGGTCAAAAGAATGCAGCAAGTATCCAAGGAGCAGCATCGAGGCTGTATTCATTTCCTGTATAACATTGACACAGCATAGTAGCTTAAAACACACAAACATGTCCGCTTATAGTTCGGCAGGGGGTCAACAACCCAAAAGGCTAAGAGGCAGTTGCTGTCAGGAGTAGCTTCTTTGGGATGTTCCAGAGGGGAATTTGGTTCTTTCAGCTCTGGGTGGCCATCACAAGTTCCTGACTTGAGGCAAGGTCTTTCTGACCTCTGGCTTCTATTTTCACACTTCCCAGAGGCCACTCTGACCTTCTGCCTCCCTCTTGTAAGGACCCTTGTGGTCTGTGGCTCACCCAAAACACCCTCATCTCCATATCCTAAATGTTATCTCATCAGTAACTTCTTTCTGCCACATAGCATGCATTTATGGGTCCTGGGAGTTTGGAGGCCAGTGTCTTGGGGGAAGTAGGAAATTGTCCAGCCTGTCACAAGAAAGAAATTCAGATTCAATCCTTTGTTTCTTTCTTTCTTCCTTCCTCTTTACTTTTTGTTACATTTATGTATTTTTATGTATATGTGCATATATGCCTATGTGCCATGGTGCATGCATGAATACCAGAGGCCATCTTATGGAAGTGGGTTCTCACCTTCCATCATGTTAAGCCTAAGAATTAAACAATTTATGTCTTCAGGCTGTGTGGCAGGCAACCTTACCTGCTGATCCAACTCCCTGCCAAAACTTATATCTCTGACTTTGGTGACCAAGTGGTGCTTGGAACCAAGAGAGGAAATCGGTGGCTAGGCTAGTTTTGGTTTCCTTGCTGAGACAGATGCCTGCAAGAAGCAATGTAGAAGGAAGATGATTTGCTGTGGACACTAGTTCAGAGGTTTCCAGTCTGTGATTGGCTGGCTTCCCTGCTATGGATCTGTATAGTGGAAATTGACAGAGGAGGACAAGCAAGCCTAGAAACATGGCCAGAAGGCAGAGGAGAAGGTGACGGGACAAGATACAAATACCAAGGATATGCTCCAGTGGCCTACTTCTCCCACAGAGCATCTACCTCCAGAAGTTTCCACTGCCTCCCAATGAAGAGCCTTGAACCCACCAAAGAATCAATCCACAGAGTGGGTTAGTGTATTTCCCAAAGCCTACCAGTTGGCAGCCAAGCTCCAATACAGGAGCCTTGGGGAGGCAGAGCACGCTTCATCCAAACCTTAGAGATGATGTTTTGGATGTAGGAAACAGTCTTTCTAAGCAGAAGCTCAGGACATAAGCGGGAAGGGGGGTTCTAAGATAAGATGGTTCTGAGCAGTGGAGCAGGGGACCAGTGTGACCTAAAAGTGTGGTGTTCAGTCTCCAGTGGCAGAGACCAAGGTAGCCGCAGGAATCAATGAAGCTTCTGATTTCACATTCATTTGGGTGGTGGGGAAGGCAGCAAGGCTAGGAAGCAGGAGGAACCCCATTTTGAATGGAAGACAAAAGGAAGAGGCATGGTCAGAACCCAAAGCTTAACATGGTGGAAAGAGAAAAGCCACTTCTGTAAGATGTCCTCTGATAGCCATGCATGCACATACACACTCATATACACAAAAATACATCAGACAATACATCAGGAAAGGGGACTGAAGAGATAACAGGGTCAGAGGAGGGTGCAGGGAAGGACTGTAATGTCATGTGGAGAACGGGAACCAAATGAGATAGGACAAAGGTTTTCCCACTCCCGGGTGATCCCAAAGCCATGTGAACAGAGCAGAACAAGATTAGCTGAAGTGTCTTGGTGAAATGTTCATGAGGAGATTGATTGGGACAGGGAGCTTACTGAGCCACCTGTGTGCCAAGGGTAGGGTGGAGATAGAGGGGGGTCTTTGAAAGGAAGGTTCAGCAGGGTGGGACACCGTAGAGGAAAAGAAAGGGGGCTTGTTTTGTGGGTCCTCCTCCAACCCAAGCCTAGAGATTAAAAAAAGAAGAAGAAGCACCAGACATTGATGGCTTGGGACTGAGAAAGTGGAGCTTCCCAGGCTCTGCTCAGAAGCTAAATTCAGCACAGCCTTGGCCTTACCTTCTCCCTTGCCCTTGGTCAATGACCTCGGCTTCAAAACCAATAGCTGATTACACATGAGAGCGGCAAGTGAAGCAAGACCTGAGACTAGTCACCTGTAAGAGTGAACCTGAGATTTAACTGGAGCCCTTTTTTGTTTCCCCTTACCCATGGGCCTCAATCTCAGCCTCCTTCCCTCCCTCCCATGTGTCCCAAACAAGGTCTCAGTGCTCACAGTGTGCTCAGTATGACCACATCGAGTTCACTCTGTTGGGCCTCTTGATGAAATGAGACGCTTGGCTGCAATGACCACCAACAGCCTCCCTAGCCCTCATGGCCCGTGAAGCACAGCCTTGGACATGGATGAGCTGTCTAAGTTGCTGCAGGAGCTCCAGCCTCTTTGGAGACAGGCCCAGTGTTCTGTCACTTGGTAAACATGATGCAGACCTGTTTGGGGCCTCATAGTTGTGGTTTTCTGTTTTCCTCAGCAGTAGCTGCAAGGCCAGGGCTGCAGCTGAGCCAGCCCAGCAGGAAGGGAGTGGGTAGAAGAGAGAAGAGCTTCTCCACCCCAACCCCTCTGCTTTGCTCAGAAAGTTTACAAAGGAAAGAAACTCATGTGTCTGACTCTTCTTCAACCTCACCCCACCCATCCCAAAGCAGTTTCTAATTCCTCTTGCAAAAGAAAAGACCCACTCCCAAGCTGGCCAGCCTCAGTTTGGGGGAGCAGACACTCAGTTCACAGTGCTGGTGAACTTGGAAGGAGGAGGCCATGTCTAGAGCTGGGATGTGGGTGACTGTACACCCTCATCCAAAGCAACAGCAGGCCCTATAGAGAAACAACTCAGTTTGCCTAGACCCTCCAGGACCTGGCACACAGGAGTCCTGTGTAATCCTAGTTTAATGAGCCAAGTAGAGATGAATCCAGGAAAAAACAAGATTACTCTTGGAAAGAAACAATGACATTGACCATGGAGGGTGTAACTGACAGGATTGGCACCCTTGGGTTCCCTCGCCCATCTACAGAACATCCCCCAGCTGCTAGGGACAGGGCAGGCTGCATACCATGTGCTGCCTCCAACCCTGCTGAGAAGAGCTGTCTGATCTGGAGATGTTTGGGAATTTGCCATGTCTCCAAGGTCAACCCCCACCTCATCCATGATGTCCATGCCAGAGTAACTCCAAACTACTAGTAATCTCTGATACAGTTCATACTTCAAAGCAACCCATGTGGAGAGGCAAAGGTCATGCTTTGTGTTTCTGTTTAGCTTCTCTGGCTCCCTTAGCCTGCTCTCTGGCTACCTTGCTGGATACCCTGGAGAACGGGGATCTGTGTTTTAGCTTCTATTTCTAGTGAACCTGACCCAAGATGACAGAGAGCACGTTCCAGACAAGACCAGTTCTAGACAGTCTCCGCTCTCTAAGCTAAGGAGTTGCCAAGCTGCCTGCCAGCAGCAGGGGAAAACAGAGGACATGGGCAGCTGGCATTTTGTAAGGCCAGAGCTCATCTGCCCTTCTGGGGAGTGGGGGGGGGGTGGTGTTTGGACTACAGCAGTAGCAGAGAGGTGCAGAGCACAGTACAGCTTCTGGAAGCCTCTGAGGCTACCTAAGGTTGCAAAAGCCAAGACTCACCTCAGCTAGAGCACTGTTGACCAGTTTGTTCTTGTCAGCTGGCAGTACAGAAAAATAGGCTTCACAAAACCTGAGAACAGTAAAGACCAGGATATTACAAGGCAAAAAGGATCTAGGGCTCAAGATAGATTGGGAAAGCCCTGAACTCCTGCTAGCCGAGAACTTTACAAATATCATAAAGTCCTTACCTAGGTGGCACCAGAGGTAACTAAAATATAAAACAATTTTGAAAGTGTACAACAAAGACAAGAGCAACAGTAACAGAAATGTTAGGATCCAGGATACACCACAGGCTAACGTGGGACTAAGTACCTGCTAACCCACTGCATGCCATCCTTTCATTCAGCCCCACTGGATCTGTAACCTCCACGGTGCACATGCTCCTGTGTACTTATATGTAACCAGGAAAACATGGCATTTGTCTCTCCTTACCCACAAGAATATGTCCTAAGACCCTTTCTATCTAAAGACAGGAATAATGCTTGTTCATACTGTTTCGTTTGACACACAATCCGTAATAAAAATTTCATTTTAAAGTTAGACATAATAAGAGATCTTCTTATTTGTAGACAGACAGACAGACAGACAGACATAGCTGCAAGAATAACAATGTAAAAAGAGGAGAGCTTGTTTTGGGCTCAGGGTCGCTTGACCTTCTCTGGCACAATAGCAATTGCCCCCAGTACCCAGAGCCCAGACAGCCTTCTTCCCAGAGCTGTCATCCTCCGTGGCAGCAGCCTCTATGGCTCCCATGAGGGGTTAAATTGGGTTCTAAAGCTAAGTCATGGACCTGCTTCAGAAATGGCGCCTGCTTGGATGTTCCCAATTCCTATCCTGTTGGGAGAAATATGGCCAATGGCAGTAACGTCTGGCTTTCTATGAGGTCAGTATTGGGGGTAATAGACTTTGGGGGGTCTCAAATGTCCCTAAGAACAAAAGACACATTCAGGAACCTACAAAGTTGCCACCAAGCTGTGACTCTTGGCTTGATCACAGACCTATGACACTCTCCTCTCATGTCAAAGGTGCCCAGAGATATGCACTAGGATCCATAAAATTCTAGAGCATTTGACTTTAGCTCAAAGCTCTTAGTATCAAGGCTTGCGTTTGGAGGCGAGGGGGCGCAGTTCATGTAGTTCTCATCTCTGTGGGAAGCAAACTGCAAGTCCCCGGCTCCTCATTTAAAGCTCTAGGAGCGCCTACACTGCTTCTCAAGAACAAGCCCAGGCCTCCTCTTTTCTAAAACTCAACATTGTAGACTACATCCTTTAACAATAGTCCCCCAAATATCAGTGACTTCTCTGGCGCTATGATTTCGCTTGTGTCCCCCAAAAGTTCATGCATTAGAAACACAATTCTTAAATTCGCATGTTCATGATATTTGGAGGAAAGGTCTTTGAGAAGTGATTAAAATTAGATGAAAGCAAAAGGCGGGGACTTCATGACATGTAATAGGAAGAGGAGAGATCCAGGCTCCAGAGCTCACTCTGTCTGATCACACTGCCATCTATCACATTGTGATGCAGCCAAAAGGGCCTCCTTCACCAGACACCCAGCACCAGAAAAAGAAAAAGGGAGAAGAAGGTAAAGAAGAAATAAGATGGGGGAAGAGGAGTTGTTTCCTCTTCTCCGGGATACACTTAGAAGACTCACCCTACCTGAATCCCAATCCTAGAGAACACACTAAACTACAGCAAAGATTTACCAGATTGTCCTAGAAGATTCCCGAATATGAACCCAAATGCTTTCTCTGGATGTTAGCTTATTTGTGGGTGCGGAAAATGCTCAGCTTCCTCAAGGACATTGGGAGGGCAAGCAGAAGGTGGCAGCTCAGCTATTATGAGCTGCATCCCCCACCTCCATTTTATTCCTACAGATCTACTTCGAAATCTCCACAGCCTCCTTCCCTCCCAGTCTAGCATGCCATACCACATCACAATAAACACATCAAAATGCATCCATATCCTGTTTCAAATATCATTTACATATAACTTCAGAGGAGCTGGGGTGAGCTCCATTTAACAAGTTGACATGATATTACATTATGCACATATTCAATTAAACATCAATTAACTTTGATTTGCAGTCATTTTGGGAAGTTGATCTTTTTTTTTTTTTTTTTTTTTTTTTTTTTTTTGCCTCTGTCATCAAATACCCTTGGAAAGACTGTAATCTGTAGTCCATGAATTGGAGATGCTCTGTCCTTCCTGAAGGCTCCATTGCTGGGTGACCCATCTATCTGTGCGAGGTCCAGCAGCTGCCCATTTCTTCAGTTGAAAGCTTCACCTACTTCTTTCTCCAGATGAGAGTACTGAGAGTCCAAGGAGATTCTGAGTGACCACAGAGGCTGCTAGGTCCTATGGTCAGAGCTTAGAAAGGAGAAGGCAGCCATAGATTCAAAGGAGGCAGTCCACATAGCACAAGGAGAAGCCTCTTGGCCAACATCACAGACCCACATGTGAGTTACAGTCTGCAAAAACCCTTTCTTTTCAGTCTTTTCTGGATCTCCATCTAATATCTGTGGGGTTTGTACCCCCACTTTCCAGATGAGCCAACTGAGGCTAAGGGACATGTGAGAGAATGTTCTGGATGGAAGAGCTCTGGCTTTACCTTCCTGACCACCCACTAAGGGCAAGTGATTTGAGCCATTAGGAATATGTGTTTTCTCTTGCACATATCTCTTTGTGAATTCTTCTGTGGTCTGTCAGGATCCAAGGTCAGCAAGGGATGCCAGGCAGGGGAGTGGACCACAGTCCCAGTGAAGCTGGTAGGGAAGGCACAAAGCCAAAGAGTTGGGTAAGTTGTGCTGCTGAGCATCAAAACGTGTCAGGTCTCGCCCCAGCAGGCTGCTCCCTGGGATTAGCAGATACAGTCCTGGAGCCAGGGAGCCATCTCCTTGGAACAGCTGTGCAGGGCAAGACAGGGCGGGGAGGAGAGAGCCACTCATGGGCGGAAAGAGTTTCGAGTGGCCTGGTGCCAGGGCACCTGGGGTCACAGCACGGTCCCCAAGTCCTTTCCCAAGTCAGAACATCACTAGCTGTCTGAGTCTGATATCACCATCGAATCTGCAACTCAGACAGCCTGCTGAACCTGCCAGTCATCCCACAATCCACAGTAATCTGAGGAAGCTTTGTGGCAAAGCAAACCCTTTGGAGGTGGTGCTCTCCACCCCCTCTTTCTCTCCCTTCCTCCCTCTCCTCCTCTTCCCCCTCCTCCTCTCCCCTCCCTCAACAACACAAGCCAGAGTGAAGCTTCCCATTGTAGCTGGGCCCCAGCAGCTCCTAGGCGAGTATCAGGGTGAGTATCAAATGTCTCCAATGTGTCAAGATCCCCACCAGACACTTCTCAGGTGGGCTCTTGTAGCTCACAGAAGCTCAACAATGCAGAAAGCATCATCTTTTTGTGTGTGAAGAAGAGAAAATGGACAAAGAGAAGCTGATTCATTTGTCCAAGGCCACCAAAGTAGAAGGAAGCAGAGTTGGATTCCAGGCCAAATGGGCTTGCCTCCGTGATCTTCTGAAAATACACATCTGACATTGCTTTCTCTATGCTTGCTCTGCTCCTCCAGGCCATGAGAACCATTCGACAAAAGACAAGATCCTTAGCTTAGCATTTAAGGCTCTCCACAGTCTCCCAACGTGTCTTTTTTTTGTTTGTTTGTTTTGTTTTGTTTTTTTGAGACAGGGTTTCTCTGTGTAGCCCTGGCTGTCCTGGAACTCACTCTGTAGACCAGGCTGGCCTCGAACTCAGAAATCCGCCTGCCTCTGCCTCCCAAGTGCTGGGATTAAAGGCATGTGCCACCACTGCCTGGCCCAAAGCGTCTTTATAGTTAGCTTTCCAACCCTGGTTCATCTCAGCCTTGTTACTGCAGTACTGCACTCCCTCCTCTCAACCATGCTATCTATGTTTGCAAAGGTCTGCCCTGGCAAGCCTGGGTCCATCTGCCAGAAATGACCTTCACCATCTCCTCCCCTGTCCAATCCACACTCCACATAGTGAAATCAGAGACAGTGACTTGGAGGAGGGGCCACTAAGGTTGGAGTCAGTTAATCCTTTGGATTCACGAAACAACTTTCACATTCACTATGATGTGATATGGCTGAGGAGACATGGGTGTTTAGTCAAATAACAGGTCACCAGTCCTGAAATACTTTCAGGGAAGGCCTGGTGAACTGTTTGTATCTGTATCCTAGCAACTGGCATGGGGTTCTGGCTCAGAGCAAGTATTCCCTGGAATGATGATGGATGGATGGACAGATGGATAGATACAAAGATGGATGGACACTTAGATGGATGCTTGGATATAGTAGGGAGTGACTAAACAATGAGATGGATGGATGGATGGATGGATGGATGGATAGATGGATGGATGGATGGGTAGATGGATGGGTAGATGGATGGATGGATGGATGGATGCATGGATAACTTGACTGCAAGATGAATAAATTAATAGAGGGATGGAAGAAAAAGAAATGAGCAAGTTACTCGTGTCAATGAGGACAAAACTACTCAGCCTTAGGAGATTCCAAGAGCTTCTCCTGTTTGTGGCCCTTACAACCTTTTGTTGCAGGTCATTAAAGATCTAGTAGGCTCCCTCTGGGCAAAGAACCAAGACTGTCTCTGCAGGAGAAGGGAAAGGACCCCAGTCTAGAGCTCTGAGCTTACATCCTGGAATCCATGGCTGCACTCGAGGAAGAGAAGGCCCTGCCCCATCCCTAGAGAGGAGGCCAGCAGGGAGGAGTCCACAGTTCCATCTTTCCATTAGCTAAGAAACTCTTCCAAGCCTGGCCTCTCCCAGCTCCCAAATTCCACTGCTCAGGATAATCGGAGCCTGGGCCTGAGCCCAGTGTTGCTTCAACTCCAAAACCAAAACCACACTGGCTTGAGTATGAGAGGCCTGGGGAGTCAGCATCCAGGAGAGCAGGAGCAGGAAGAAACTTGACCAATTTCTGAAGACAGCTGCAGGCAGCTTGACCTCCAGCCAGCAATGATGTGATCAGGGATTGTAGCCCCTCTCCCAAAGCACTCAGGCCCCTTCTGACACCGGCTTCATGCTGGATCCCACCACACCCTCAGCTCCCCACCCAGCATCCTCACATCTGCAGCAAGGCTCTGCCAAGTTAACAGCTGCAGCCTATGCTCCAAATCTCCCCGAACCCTGCACTACCTACATCGCTAAAGCCACATCCCTTCTGACCCCAGAGCAGGACCCTCAGGAGAGAAAGGTTCATTAATCCTTGGGAATCTGCTCCTGCACAGCATTGAAGACAGGCTGGTAAGCCTGGAGCTTGGACAAAGCTCCTGCAAGGTCTTTAGGGCAATCAGGCCCCCCATAACCACCCAGCACAAAGTTTATCAGCCACTGGCCTGCTTTCCAGCATCTAGGGGCTCTCCCAAAAGCTAGCTGGCCTGGCTGTGGGCTAGAAATAATGTGTGGAAGGGATATAGTCTCGCCACTGTTGCACCTGCCTTCTCCTGCTCAAGAAGGCACCAGAAAAAGCTGCTGTGGTCAAGAGAATGGAATATTGGTTCTTTGGCCTCTCACCACTTTCTGCACATTGGAAAAGAGCCCCGGCTCTACCCACATAATGTCTTAGAAGCTGTTGCACTGGGGTGGGTGGGAAGGAGTCTACAGAGGCACAGACCCACTGTTCCTAGATCCACCCAAGAAAGAATGAGCCAAGTCCTTGGCTACATCTGAATCACTGGTGAACAGCCCTTATTGGGCCAGCTCATAGCTTTTACGCCATATATTCGCAGGCCTTCCTGTGGGATGTGTAGCCTTCGGTGAGGCACACCCATATCCAGCACTCATCACTTGAAACCCACCCACCCCACCATCACCAAGGCCCGAGGAGCATTTCCAGGTTCTCTGTCTCTTATTCAATGAACTGAATGAAATGAAGCCTCACATGGATTGCAGAAACAGCAAGGGGATTCTAAAGCAATGCAGTAGCACGAATCAGAAAGAAGTATGTTGTCAAGAATGACAGTAGGCCACATGAGCGAGGGTACTCAAGGGCTCCAATTATTATTTGGGGCTTCTCTTAATAGGGTTCAAGAGAAGAAGGTGTACGACTGCTAAGGGACATAACACTGGTAGTTCTCCGTTTTGACTGACAGACTTGAATGAGGATTACACAATTACATAAACCTATGCTCATAGCACATGTCCCTTCCTGCAATGCATCTGATTTTAATCATACGCCTGCCCAATTATACATAGGCATAAGATGGTAAACAGGGGATTCTCCCTAAAGGTTCACTCAGAAGACACCGTTTGCCCTATTCTGCCGACATTCAAAACCAGTCTTGGCTGGATGAGCCATTGCCAGGAGTTCCCGGGTTTGTTCCAGTATGTGTTTGAGTAGAAACAATGCATTATCAAGAGGTTGCTAAGGGGAAGTATCTTACTTCCATTTCTTAAAGCAGATACACCGTGCAGCTCACTACATTTCCAAACTATTAGGAAAGGGGGTGTGCATACTTGGTTTCCAAATCAGGCAAAGTCTCCAGCTGCGAAGCGAGTCCCTATGCTTGCCCATCTCACATCATACTGAAGCTATGCATAGGGTCCCTGGAATCAGTCAGCATGGGGGAGGTTTTGCTGTCTGGATTAGCCAGACCCTTGGCCCACCTCAGTGGTTTAACAAAACACAAATCCATGTCTGGTTCACAATCCATATCATCTGCTCCAACCAAGCCATGTTCCGATCTTTACCCATTCCTCTGACCAATAATGCCTAAGTAACAGGAACCATAGTCTCATTTTGTAGCAGCTGAGCCCTCCATGTCCCACAGGGATATGCTTCTCCATGACCACAAAAACACTTGGGCCACTGTTAGACTAAAGATCTAGCCACTGGGCTAAGTGCCTGATCTCACCGTGTGGCCTTGGGGTGTCCCTTAGCCCATTTGAGACTCATCATGATACATGGGATAGAGATATAGGGGTTCCCAAGATCTTTGGCATTCCTGGGTCAGCCAGCAGTGAAGTGGGCTGGACGATGCTGGTTATCGGAGGGAACCAGTGCAAGTCAGTAAAAAGCAACTAGGCAGGAGGTGGTAGGCAGAACAAGGAACATCTGGAGGCTTGCAGCCAGAGTTAACCTTTCCAATGGTGACTGAGAAGCACGTCTCTCCCAAGTCCCTCCCAGGTGCCAGGCATCCCTGTGAACCCAATGGCAGTATCCACCCATTTCCATGGGAGGCAGGTGTATCAATGTGCATTCCACCCAGCATGGTATTCTGGCTCCCAGAGAATGGGATCGTGTTCAAGTGGACCTGGCTTTACCCTCAGGATTTCCAACTTCATAAGCACCCCAACTTGTCAAGGAGCAGAGCTCCAAGGCCAGGCAAGGAACCAGACCAGGGCTTCTTGAGAGATGATTCAGCTCCCCCAAGGTGCCTTGACTCTTGGGGCAAACCATGCCCGATCTCCAAGTCTGACGCAGACCTGGGGCTCCTAAAATTCTCTCTCTAGTGATCCACTAGGGGCATGAGGGCTGGCTAGTTAGGACTTAGTCTCAGGTATAGTTTCTCCTCTCCCAGAAATCCTCTACTGTTTGGACAGTTACACCCACAGCAGGCCTTTAGCATGATTACGTGCTACCAATGACAGTGCTCACTGCCTCTGAGTAGATTCTGCCCTGTTCTTGTTTTCAAAAGCAACATAATTAGGCATATGGAGGGATCACACTGAATGGGTGAAAACGCAAGGGTGTTCTCCAGAGCCCCACCCAATTCAGCCCTAACCCCTCAGCCTCTAGATTGCCAAGCTTGCCTCAAAGATTGAACCATTCCCCGTTTCTCCCTTTAGTCTAGCTGGAAAAGCAACTTATCTGACCTTAAGACGTTGATTTCCCAGGCATGGACTGCTCAGCATCCCATACTGATCTCCCCTGAGAAGTTTCATTCAGTCTGTGATTTTACACCAGGCTTCCCAGCCTTCAGACCTCAGCATTCACATCCATCAAATGAAAGATGGGTCTCTATAAATGTGACCTTCCAGCTAGCCAAGAACTTCACCTAGCCTGCCATCTTCCAGAAATAAGGAAAGCAACAGAGAAGCCAGCAGGGCCCCTAGTGAAGGTGGAGGAGACAGGAGAGCAGACCTCAGGCTGGCCCCATGCCCATTTTGTCAATGTCTGCTTTGTCTGGAGCTCACAGCAAGCAGGTGAGTTCATTTTCCATTAAGGACAATTAGCTCTTCATTTGCATATGCTAAATGTGACATTTAAGGGAACAGTTCCTCCCCACCCAAACAGGATGAAAGTCCAATGACAGGCAGGCAACCTGCAGTTTGGGGCAGAGGTGTAATTGGCTCTTATTAAGGGAGATGTGGGAGATACAGGTTTTGAAATGCAAATGATTGCATCAGTCCTTCTGCCAGGCCAGCACAGGGAATGAAAAGAGGACTCTAGGCCTCTTTTCTACTCCATGTCTGCACAGGGCAGGCCTCCTTCCTGACCTACACAGCAAGAGAGTCAGGGCAAAAAGGATTCATTATCTCCCGGGGAGAGCAGAGAGCAGGACAGAGTCACCTTCCAGCAGCCCCATCCCTTGCCCAGGCTTGCCCTGTCTGAGTCAACCACTTCCTAGTCCCTCAAGCAAGGTCTAGTAGCTTGTTCCACCTGAGCCCAGCATTCCCAACTGCTTCATCATGGCTTCTCCCACAGCATAAAATCAGGAGGCCCTAAAGACCCCCTCATACAGTATTGGCCACTCCCTTGCCAAGAGATCTCTCCACTCCCATCCACCCAACCATCTCATTCTTATCTCAAGCTAGCTTAGAGTGTGTTTCACCTGCCTTATGCCCAGACCGAAGCCATAGTAACATCCCTACCCCCCTGGGACTGAGACTTACTAAAAGCAGAAGAATCTGCCTCATAAGAGTTAGTCACATCCTAGAAAAGAACAGAAATAAGTAGATGAAAGAAAGGATAGACAGAAAGAAGGATGGATGGATGGATGGATGGATAGATGGGAGGTTGGATGGATGGA
>JADRCH010000236.1:1551362-1631943 GCA_019843965.1 Rhynchomys soricoides
GGATGGATGGATGGATGGGGTTTGGATGGTACATGGATGGATGGATGGATGGATGGATGGATGGATGGATGGATGGATCCATGCGTGGATGGATCCATGCGTGAGTGGATGGATGGATGGGGTTTGGATGGTACATGGATGGATGGATGGATGGATGGATGGATGGGGTTTGGATGGTACATGGATGTGTACATCAATGGCTGTCTTTTTGTACTCTATGAACCTTCCCTCTGCCCTTGCTTTAACACATAGCACTTCCCATTTTATAGATGAGGAAAAAGTAAGGCTGGATGAGATAAATACCACATTCTGCAACTCAGTGAGGAAATCCAGAGATGAAGGGTTTATGTCATGCCTCAGGATACCCCTCTCAAATTTGATGGCAATAACTTGGCCTCCAAGTCCTCCAACCCTAACATCTGGGTCTTTTCATATCCAGAGGCTGAGGATAACTATGCAAGTGCATGTTTCTTTCTCCTCTCTGTCCCTCTCTGTCTCTGTCTCTGGGTGTGTCTCTGTCTCTACTCTGTCTCTGTGTTTCTGTCTCTCTGTCTCTGAATCTCTCTCTCTGAGTGTCTCTGTCTCTATTTCTCTCTGTATGTGAGTCTATCTATACTATCTATCTATACTATCTATCTATCTATCTATCTATCTATCTCTTTCCTTTCTCATAGATCACAGATTCCCTGCTGGCCACTCCAGAAGGAAGAAAGTAGTCACAGAGTCTTTCCCAGCCTGGCTTTTCAGGTTCTCAACTACCGACCCGTAGATCTCACCCTTCCCTCCCAAGACAGGGAGGACCTCCCCATTGGAGATGCTCCAGATACCTAGAATTGAAGGCTCTGAGAGGCAGGGATGGGGTAGGGAAACAGAGACAGAGCAGAAAGATGCCTGGATCCACACATTGGGATGAAGATAGTAAGCAGTCTAGGCAGCCAAGAGAACCAGGAGGGTATGATGCTGACCTGTAACTGAATAGCCAGGAAATGACAGAATGCTGTAGGGGTGGAAGAGACTTACCCAGAAGCTCTCATGCCTGACCCCACATGGGATTCACCTAGGACCACTTACCCCTTCTAACACCTGGCCACACTAGACCTATTAAGTTGGAACACCTGGAGAAAAAGGCAGACATCTATATGTTTTAGGGTCCCTGGGAGATTCCTGCATGATTCAAAGTTTGGCAGCCACTGGACTACACGGCAGGATTGGAACTATGAGCTACCACACCCATGGTACAGGCTAGAAAAGCAGTGCCTGGGAGGTCTCCATGTTCTGAGATATCAGGATTCAAATAGGTCTGCAGACCAGGTTCTACCCTCAAGGCCAGTCTTTTCCCACACTGAGCCCTAGAGATAACCACAAAGAGATCAGAATCCTGAATCCAAGGAGCTCCAGATCTGCAGAGGTTCCAAGTCAGGGGAGGGGGTGTCAGCAGGCAGGAAGGGTCCCAAAGACAACATGGTGGGAAGTGTTGCAAGCTAGGCGCAGGTCTATGTACTGGCCAGCTCACGAATTTCTTATAAAATCCAAATAGTCCTTGGCTCCAGCCCAGGAACCTCTCCCATCTGACTTCATTCTTTGGCATGCGGGGGGTCTGTTCCTGGATTGTGGGGCCCAGACATGAACTCTTTATCTGTGTCTTTCCTGACATCACTCTAAAGGCAGTGGCTTAAAGGTAGCTTCCTGGGGATTTGGGCTTCTACCTCCAGGTCTATGCTGGAAACACAGATGTCCACATGAAGCCCAGGCTACAGTTGTCCAGGAAATCAGAAGGGCTCATGACAGTTCCGTGTTCCCAGTCCCCAACCTGTCTATTCCAAGGAACTGAGACCAGCCAAGTGTTAAGCATGGGTCAGCATACTCCCTCACAGCACTCCAGAGTAGAGCTGGAAGCCCAGTTCAGCTGCATCCACATGTTGGGTGACCTTGAGGAAGCTGCTTAACTCCTCTGAGGCTAAACCTAGTGATAATAATGATCCTCATTGCTAAGACATTATGAAGATAGGGTTAAGTGAGACCCATGAGGACTGTGGTGCCTTGGACATGTTATTTTATTTCTATTGCCTCAGCTAGCCTGTCTTTAAAATGGGAACAATTATACTTAAGAAGGATAAAGTGAGGATTAAATTCTTTAAAATGAGTCAATCTACACAAAGTGCTTAAAACAACATTCAGTCTATCTGCCAGGCCGGATGAGACTCTAAGCTTGGGGCTGGCATTGAGAAGCTCAGGAAAAACGCCTGCCTCCTTTCCGCCTTTGAGGCGCTTTGAGGATACAGGCAGGTCACTTAGCTGCCTTCTTTTGACAGCTAGTGGCTGGCTATGAGCCAGCTCTGTAAAAAACTGGAAATGGTGTCTACTTTCTCTTCTCCCTTTCCACAAAGAGATCGAAAAATAGAAGCTTGGATTTTGGGCAACCTTGTACTGCTGCGTGATCCAAAGACAAACACTTGAAATTACTTGGAGATAGCTGGGCACGCCACCACACCTGCCCGACAACAACCACTACACTGGCTCTCCTGCTGCCCAGGGGAGCCTGAGCTGCCCAAGCCGACTCTTCTCTTCACCCTGGGTGCCCTAGAATACTGGGGAATTTTGTTGGTTTTTTTGTTGGGGGGGGTGGTTGGTACAGGACAAAAAGAAGCATAGACACTGGGCTGGGCGTGCTAGCCAGCATTTCCACCAATGGATATCCAGGTAACATGGGGGCCCAGCTCCCATGGAGACTCTGAAAGTCAAAAACATTTGTGTCTTTGCCATTGACCCAGAAGATGTAGCAGACGGTGAATTTGACCATAGGTCATTTGACCCCACCTCACACAGCTTTTCACCAAGCCACACGCTTCAGGAACCATCTGGAAGTTTCTACAGAAGTACCTGGCTCTGAAAGAGACAGGGACAGGGAAGTCATTGCCAAGCTATTTCAGGTCAGAATAAACTACCATGCTGCCAAACATGAGGGTGAGAGGTGCTGCTGGGGGTGTGAGCAGACATGCAGACACACACACACACATCATGGATACACACACACCACAGACATACATGCACACACACACATCACAGATACACACACATTCACATCATGTATACACAGACACCACAGACATACATATATATATACACACACACATACCACATACATACATACATACATACATACACACACAGATACACACCACATACACACATATCACAGATACACATACATACCATAGACATACATACACACTACAGATTCACACACACCACAGAAATACATACAAACAACAGATACACAACACACACACAACACACATAGATACAACACAGACACACACATACACCATATACACACATACACCATGCTACACACATACCACACCATACACATGCCATACCACACACACCATACCATATACATACACACACAACACAACACACACACCACCACCACCCACACCACACACCAGACATACAAACCACACCACACCACACATACACATACCACACACACACCACCCCACAGTCCCCCCCCCCCACACACACACACACGCTTCCCTGCTTCCCTGTGTCCTCAGGAAGCTTCTGGGAATACAGAGAAGTAGCCAGGACTCAGTGAAGAAAAGGGTTTGATCCTTATCAACTGTGAGTCTATAACATCGGAGAGTCTCCCCATCCCCAAGGCTGCTCCTTCAGCACCTCTGAGCTCTGAGTGCAAAGTAAGTAGAACAGAAAATGCCCTTGAGTCCTGGTGTTTACCATCTAGTCCAAAGGGTGCAGGGAAATAGCCGCCAAAGACAGTAAAGCTGAGTGATCCATTGGGGGGAAGTAGAGAGGCCACACCTATTGTCCCAGAATCTAGGAGACTAAGTCAGAAGGATGAAGAGTTCAAGTCCAGCCTTCTAGCTTGGGTTAGTCTGGGAGACACACTCATACACATAATATACACACATGTATATGTGTGTTCACATATATGAGGAGGAGGAGGAGGAGAGACAAGGAAGGAAGGAAGGAAGGAAGGAAGGAAGGAAGGAGTCCCAGACTCAAAGAACTGAGAGGAGGTTAGGCAGATGGCTAAACGAGAAAAATACTTGCCAAGCAAGCATGATGAAGTTCCGATTTCAGATCCCGTGTAAAGCCGAGTGCAGTACAAGTCTGCAGTCTCAGCACTCTTACAGCAAGATGGAAGACAGAGACAGATGGATCCACAAAAACCTGAAGGCCTACGGTGACAAACATTGATCCAGTCTCAAACGAAGTGGAAAGCAAGGACCGACATCTGAAGTTACGCTCTGGCTTCCATGCACATGCTGTGGCACTTGGTTGCCTGTACTCCTGTGTGCACACAGTTGGAAGAGAAGTAAGCCTGAGTCCAGGTGAAATGGAGCTGACCACACAGTGGCCTGGAAAGGAGAATCACCTGCCATACAAAGACAGAGAGGCGGGTGCCATCAGGTGAGGTCAGGATGAGAAAGAAAGGCAGAGACACTGAGGAGCAGTGGACAGGGAAGGAAAGGGGAGGTGACAGACTAAAGATGACTAGGCCAGCTCTCAAGACTAAAGGTCAGCCCAGGATGTGTGGCCTGGGGGAGGACCCTGACCCAATTTTGTTTGTTCATTTTCTTCCAGTAGCTACATAGAGGTAAACACAGGGAACACCTGCAGAAACAAGGATCCCTTGAAGAACAGAAGAAGAGAATGTGGACAGGAGGAACAGTAGAGATGATGTGTAGAGAGGTGACAGACTGAGGCAGTCAGTAGCTTTGATTGTAACCAGAGGAGCAGGAGGACTCAAGTGGTGATGGAGACATTCAAAGACTGGCCCGAATGACAGCAGGAAGTGAGGAAGCCACTTCACCTGGATGGAGCACCTTCTAAGGGCCTACCACCCGTGAAAGAGCAAGGAAAAAGAGATCCTGGCTCTATTCCCTCCTGGAGGCTAAAAGGTGACTAGGGCTGTCTAGGAGATAGAGCTTGTAGGGCCTGTTGCTCAAGCCTACCCGTGACTTTCTCCAGAAAAGAAACCAAAGGACTCGGCCATGCCCAGCGACTTGGACTCTGGTTCCTAAGTGACTGTATTGCCTGGGGCCCAGGACTCCCCAACACAGTACAGAGCATTTATTCTACTCCCAGCACCAGGGCCTGCCTGGTGACACCCAAGCTCTCCTAGAACCAGAAGCATGGAAGGCCACACATGAACTCTCGACAAAGAGGTAAGAAAGTATGTTCAGGACAACCAAATACCCCTATACTTCCCTCCACCCAGAGAAGGTAGACTCTTCAGGAAATCTCCCAACCTCGCCTACGGGAAAGTTGGAAGCTGGAGAGCAGAGAGCCCCTTAGACTCTGAAAATAGGCAGATGTGACTTCAGATCCCCTATCTAGGGCTTCTTCCGTAAGGCCAGAGGAAAGTCACTTGTGTGTTTGGAGATTCTATCATGCTCTGGTATCAAAGGGCATTCTGCATGCCTTCTGGCTAACACATTGGGCAAGCATAGTAACGTCAATCCATAAGATGGGTATGAAGACCAACAACCTGGTTCTTCTCCATTTTTCCTTCATATTCCAACCTTTCAGAGGTTTTTCCTGGCCCCAGTGCTAGGCTGTGTTTCTTGTTAAGGTATCTCACCCTAAGCCTGGCGATGGTGATAGCCTTTAATCCCAGCACTCAGGAGGCATAGGCAGATAGATCCCTGAGATCAAGGCCAGACTGGTCTACAGAGTAAGGTCCAGGACAACCAGGGATACACAGAGAAACCCTGTCTGGAAAAACAAATGAACAAAGGAATTTGTCATGCTGATATCCCAGGCTTATTCGTACTGTGACTACCAAGGAGCCCTAGCTTCAGAAAATTGAAGGGATGGACACATGGATGGATGGATGGATGGATGGATGGATGGATGGATGGATGGATAGATGGATGGATGGATAGATGGATGGATGGATGGATAGATGAAGGCAAGGCCTAGCCAGCCCCTCAAATTTCTTGTAACTCTGTTGTACTGGTTTTGTGTCAACTTGACACAAGCTGGAATTACCACAGAGAAAGGAGCTTCAGTTGAGAAAATGCCTCCATGAGATCCAGGTGTAAGGCATTTTCACAATTAGTGATCAAGAGGGAAGGGCCCCTTGTGGGTGGTACCATCCCTGGGCTGGTAGTCTTGGGTTCTATAAGAAAGCAGGCTGAGCAAGCCAGGAGAAGCAAGCAAGCCAGTAAGCAGCATTCCTCCATGGCCTCTGCATCAGCTCCTGCTTCCTGACCTGTTTGAGTTCCAGTCCTGACTTCCTTTGGTGATGAACAACAATGTGGAAGAGTAAGCTGAATAAACCCTTTTCTCCCCAACTTGCTTCTTAGTCATGATGTTTGTGCAGGAATAAAAACCCTGACTAAGACATCTGTATTACTGTCTTAGTTAGGGTTTTACTGCTGTAAACAGACACCATGACCAAGGCAACTCTTATAAAGTACAACATTTAATTGGGGCTGGCCTTCAGGTTCAGAGGTTCAGTCCATTATCATCAAGATGGGACATGGCAGCATCCAGGCAGGCATGGTGCAGGAGGAGCTGAGAGTTCTACATCTTCATCCGAAGGCTGCTAGGAGAAGACTGGCTCCCAGGCATCTAGGACAGGGATCTTAAAGCCCCCACCCCCCCACCCCCCATCACAGTGACACACCTTCTGCAACAAGGCCACACCTCCTAACAGTGCCACTCCCTGGGCCAAGGATATACAAATCATCACTATTACCATGCAAAGAGCCCTTCCCTGGGCCTGGGTACCTGTGACTTATTGAGGATATGGATAATTTATACCTGGCCCCAGGCTCCCAGGTGGCCATGGGGAGCTTTCCCTTTTCCTTAAGTGCATAGTATCCCCCCCACTCTCCAGTCAGACTCTAGGCCTTCAGGCAGCATTGACTGGGCAGAACGTCTGGACACAGGAGCCTGACTTGTGCACAGTATGAACTGAAAGCTTGAAGCCAGGAGAGCCACATGACTTTCCTACCTTCACATTGACAGGTAGGACATCTGGGCTTCCTAATTTCTGGGCTTTGTGGATGTGCATGGAAAATCGGGGCAGGAAACTAAGATGAGCCTCCTCCTGGCAGCCAGAGAAGGGTGGTAAGTAGTGGAGGTGGCGGTGGAGGGGGCTGCTTTGCCCAAGCCACCCCGCCGCTTCTCAGAAGCAGGCAATGCCAAGCAGGCAGATGGCCGGCAGGTCCCCTCAGAGCCCTGGGACCCAGATGGTCATCCCGGCATTAGGTAAGGCATCACAGCAGCAGCAAGAGAGAACTTACTGCCAGCCAAAGCCTCCGAAGCCCCCGTTCTACGGAGGGGCCTCCCTGTTTTCCCTCCCAAAGCCTAGCTATTACTGTGGCTGAGAGACCCATGGGACTGCAGAGAAGCTGAAATTTGAAAGTTACAGTTCAGAGTGGCCACATTCAGGAGGCCATAGCCCAGAACAGGCATATCTTCCCAGGGAAAGCCTCCCCCATTCCTGTTGCCAGTCTGTCAGCAGACCAAAGAAACTGTCCTCTCCTCAGTCTTAACAGCCAGGCTGTGAGCCCAAGTCACCTCTGGACCTCTGCATCTCCCTTGGGGTTTCTTGGGCTCAGGAAATGGGCACTAATAATAGATTCTAATACTCCTTAAGGGCCTGCCAGAGACAGCCAGGAGTTCTCAGAGCTTCATGGGTAAAAACCAATCCCTGTAATAGGAGAAAAACAACCCTGAGAGGCAAGGCTGTTGAGATTCCCACTTTACAAATGAGGAAATGGAGACCCAAAGAAGATGCAAAGATCCGAAGTCGTATACATGGAACTGAGGATGCCAGAAGTCAGCCAGGCAGCCTGGCTCTGGAGCCCATGTTCTCAGAAATATTCATCTGGCCAAAGTGAGTCCCATACTGCACGTCAGGGACAAGACATATCACCTTGGGCTCAGGCGTGACTTATCAAGGAGTGAACTGCCCATCACAGACACAGAGCTGCCTTAGTGGAATTGTCTAGGCAGTGGGTAAGGACAAGCCTAGGTCACCTCTGAGTCAGACAGAATAAACAAATGTCCCTGAGACCAGGCCTTGAAGTCTTGGAGGAAGTGTGGGGAGCTTAAAGAAACATACATACTGACACACAATTATTCACATGCTTATGAACATGTGTTCACTTGCTCACATGCACATGTGTGAGCTTGTACATATGTGTCCCTGGACACAGTAGCTATTCTGGGGAACAAAGGACATTACTAAGTCCCTGAAAGCCTGGAAGCCCCCTGACCACAAGAAGTATGTTCCCCCTTAACAAGAACTTGGAGGACAGTGTAAGATGCTCCCTTTCCCATTCCCAGCCTCACTTTCCCCACTGTTTGAGAAACGGGTTGTCTGAGGTCATCTCCAAGGTCTTGGGCTCCTTGCCACCTGGCCAGTCACCTGCAACTCTCTGTCCCCAGAGCTGGCAGGAGCTGTGACTCAGCAGCAAGAAGCAGCATAGGAGCTGCCCACTGCCCCCCTCCCCCAACACACACAAAGGGCATCTTGTTACCACAGCCTGCCAGCAGGCAGGGAGGGCTGGGAGGTAAGGGGCCAGGATGCCTGTGTCAGCAGGACTGGGGGCAGGGCTCAGTTGGAGGCTCTGCCAGGGCCATTGGCTGGCTGGCCACAGGATCCGCAGCAGTGGGCAAGGCCTTAGGCGGGCAGGCAGCCCTGAAGAGCAGTCTCAGGAAATGGCCGGCCCCCAGGCTTCTGTATGGAACGGTGTTGGACAAGTTCCTTTTTAGTATCATTATTTTTCATTTGGATTCCAAATGAACCTTGTGCACCCAGCAGCAGCCTCGGGCCTGGAATTCCCCAGTGGTACGCGCTGAAACCACAGCCCAGACTCAGAGTTTACCAGATGTGACACTGGGGCACAGTCACTTTTCCAATCTGCAAACTGGGAGAGCTGAGTGGAGAAGATGCTTAAATCATACTCTCCAGTGGGGCAGACGCCACCTCCCTGGGCAGCCTCAACACTGGTCAGGACATCCTAGTACCTTCTTGTTGCTACTGGCTTTGTCACTTTCTTTTTTTTTTTTTTTTAAGATTTATTTATTCATTAGGTATACAGCAGTCTCCTACATGTATGCCTGAAGACCAGAAGAGGGCACTAGATTTCATTACAAATGGTTATAAGCTACCATGTGGTTGCGGGAATTGAACTCAGGACCTCTGGAAGAACAGCCAGTGCTCTTAACCTCTGAGCCATCTCTCCAGCCCCTCGGTCACTTTCTTGCTTTGGATCCTAGGCAAAGCACTTATCCCTTCTTACCTCTATTCTCTAGCCAGTAAAATGGGATGGCTGAAAGACAGCAGAAACTAAATAGAAGATTCTTTCTGGACATTACCTGGGCATCATATTCTGACACTGAACAAAGCCAGGAGACATTCAGAGAGTCTGTGCTAGTAAATAAATCAGTCTGCAGTACTGTTCCCATGAGTGTGTGCATGGTGTGCACACATGCATGAGTGCACTGGCAGGTATGCCCACAGGCCAGTTACTTGAGCATTGAGGCCATTCCTTGAGCAGAACAGGGTTCAAAGCAAAGGCTCTGCAAGGCCCTTGTTCTTCTTAGGACCACTGGACTCTTGTGGCTGGTTTGTGATGCCCAGATAGCCACAGCCTTGCATAGAAAACTGGTGGTTACAGATGCTGCATCCTCCAAGCACTGGGTGGAGCTAGTGGCCAGCTGCCCCCTAAACGGTGCATTACAGTCCCAAGAAGCACCACATGCATTTGAATGCCCCCAGAGTTGCACTCCCAACATGATCCTTAAAATTCTATGTGTGTTCATCTCATTTGATCAGCATCTGTGGGTCTCTTGTGCCTCAGAGAAAGGATTCTGCGTTCTGTCAGGAACATATAACTGATAGGCTTTCAAAAACTAAAGTGTAATGAGTGCTGGTTAGTCTACCAGATCCTCCAACGTTCTTTGTCCCACTTGATGCATGAAAGTGAGGCCCAAACAGGTGAAGGCCTTAAGACAGGGGCCAGGTGAGTCAGGCCCATGGGGTCAGAAAATGAAAAAGCTAGGCACAGATTGGGAGGTATGAAGGATCATGACCCAGAAACCTAGGCAGAGCACAACTACCATCTGCCCTGCATGAGCATAGACCCTCCCTTCCTTGTGGGCTTGGTGAGAGCTTTGAACCGTTGACAGGTGAGAAAACCAGCCAGCATATGTAAAGACAGCCTTCTACCATCCTCTACTCCTGGGGAAGATCCTAAGATTCCTTGGCATACAGAGTTTCCTTTTGGGCAGTGCCCAGGTGGGGCATAGGCCTCAGGCACAGATTACCTGGCCTCTTCCTCCCCTGGTTGCATCAGTGACTGAGTGTGGGAGGCCCTTCCCAGGAAGGCAGACCCACCCAGGCCAATCAGAGCTTCCTGACATAACATCCACTGACATCCCAAAAGGAGGAGGCTCAGTGGTCCCAAGGACCACATCACATAGGAAGGGCTGCATTTATTGGGTTCCCACTCCACAAGAGGCAGTTCAAATTCACCATCAATTTAGCAAATATTCACTGAATGCCCTTGAAGTACCAAGCCCAGGGCTAAATATAGGAACCTAGGAGAAGAAAGCAGGTAGGGCCTGTGAGCTCATGGAACTCACAGTCCAATGAGGGATGAACACAAATGAGCTACAGGAAAAGAGAGGAAGGTCCCACAGTGGGGATACATGCCTGGCACTGCTAACAAAGGAAGACTTCCTGAAGGAGGTAACACTAACAGGATCTCCTGAAGGGTGAACAGGAGCTATGCAGACCAAGAGAAGGTAAATAATGTTAAGGGCTGAGAGATATCTAGGTAGGTGGGAGAAGGCATCCACAACTTTTACAAGAACCTGAGAACATGGGGACAAGAACTCCACTTTACAATGGAGGAATCTGGGGCTCCTGAATTGTTGGATCAACCAGCAAGGTAGAGAATGATGTCCAGAGATTCTGCCCCAGGTGCTCGTGGCCCCTGGGAGAGGCAGGACACGAGGGCAGTTGACCAAACATGTCCCCACGGGCCGCCGGGCTTCTGTTAGGCTGTGAGAAGCCTCTGTGGAGACACAGCCAGGGAGTTTGGGGGGGGTCGGCCATGGGCCCCCAGGAAGACAAGCAGCAGCCAACTCCATGGGCATCACAGACCCGTTGATGCCGTGGAAGAACTGGGAACTAAGTGGAAGGAGCAAGGCTGGGGTCCCCGCCACGGGACCGGGTTGGCAGCTTGGCAGCTTGGGCACCGGCTGCTACATTGGGTTGGGTGGATGACTGCCGCGCCTGGGAATGATGAGAAGGCTTCGGCTTCAGCGGGAGGCTAGATGCCGCTCTTTAGGTAAAGGCCGGTTCCTTTGTTTCCCACGGCAGATGAAGAAAGACAGTCTAGAGTTTCAGACTGTTTATCATCATTGCCGAGAGTGGCATGGGTGAGACTGTACCCCCGCACCCTCAGGGAGGGGAGAGGTTGAAATAGTAACTGGGAAGGGGCGTGGCTAAGCCTCTAGATGCCTCATTAACATAGAGATGTCTTGAGACTATGTGGTTACACCTCTACCTGTGGTGGGGTTTGGGGGGCGTGACCACACCTCTACCTGAGGAGGGGCTTGAGAGACGGTTCCTTTTTTAAGTGACCAAATGTCACAGACTTATAAAGAGATATAGGCACGTGTCAGGAGCTGTTTCTAGGAGCCTGGCAAACGCCTGCCATCCTTTATAGGCTGTCCTCTGCTGGAGACAACCTATTGGGCCCACAGGGTTCAAACCTTAGCTCTACCAGAAACTAGACTGCCTTTCACACCCCTCACCGAATGACTGAGTAAGCCAGAAGAAAGTGAGGCCCATCCAGCTGGGCAGCTTGCTCTGACCCTATACCACACACTGACATCTCCAGTGGGCCCTGAAGTTAAGAAGCAATGTGCAATGAAGAGGCTAAGTCTGTTTGCCTTGCAGCATACATGTATGAACGAAAGGGGGTTCCGATAGCAGCCAAGATTCTCTTTCACCAATAGCTTGAGAGGTCCCCATGTAGGCTCTGACAATACCTTCTCCAGAGCCACTGGGAGAGGGAGAACAATAGAGAGCCAGACTTTGGTGGCAAATGGATGGAGCAGAACAGGGATATATCATCTGGAGACTGGTAAGCAGTGCCCAACAGCTAGAGTATTTTAAATTTCCCCAAGGTCACCCAGGCCCAGCCCCAGAGCTTCCCAAGGCCCACCATGTCCCAACCAGATCTCAGCAGATTTCAGAAGAGGCAATAAAGAGATGTGGTCTTCCCTGGGTAAGTGTGACCTCACTATATGCAAGGGGTGCTGCTACTCTTGGCATCTAGCTGAGAGATGTCAGCCTCCCCCTGCCTTCAGGAAGCTTACAATGGAGCAGAGAGGACAGACAGAAAATATGCAAGTAGAAGTCCTTTCGGAAAGAGAAGCCTTGTTGATTCAGTTCATCAACACCCGCTCCTTCAAGGACCAAGTCAGGATGGAACACTGAACCTACAGACAGATACCCAGCGAGTGATCTGATCTGCAGTCGCTCCTTCCCCATGCCCACCCCAAAGCTGGGAAGCTGGTCAGAAAAAGAGACAGCTAATAGGGATGTTGGGGTCGGCAAAGGAGGCAGTGATGTTCCTCTGTTCTGCTGATTTTCACGCTTAGAGTCCAGAACCCCAGTCTTAGTCTCTGCGCACAACCCAGACCTCTGTGGAGAGTAGGCTGCAGCTGTATAGGCAATTCCACTAGGACTCTGGCCCCCTCCGGATCATCTACAGCCATCAGTATTCCTATGCCTTCCCCAAGGGACCACAACTCTGTCAGATGCACCACTGTTCAGAGAAGATGACACCACTGTTAATTTCTGGAAACGCTTCTTTGACATACAAGAGGGGGTCCTCCAAAGTGTCACCTGCCTTTGCTTGTCACTGGGGGTGGGAGTGTTCCAGCCTTTGTGGAGGGAATGACTTTTCATCTGTAAGAAGGAAGGTAAGGGGAGAGGGCTAAGCCCACCAGGAGACTCAGCCCCTCAGCCCCTCAGCCCCTATGCCTTGTGGCTCCTCACTGATGCTTCCTAGCCTATGAATCCTTCAGAAGAAGAATGCTCTGCCCACAGTCTGCCACTCCCCCAAGCTCTCCTCTCATTGGCTTCCAGTTCCTATATCCCTGCTTCAAATCCCACCTAGGTCCACACGTTCCTCATGTACTCAAAAGTCTGGATGGTATTCACACAACATCTGACTTCTAAGGACAAGAATGGCTAATCCATTTCAGTCCATAAGCCAACCCTGACTCATGAGTATCATCCTCTTTAAGGACTGCTTTGAGAGGCTTCTGATGCTACATGTAAGCTCTGTGGAAAAATATCTGATTGGGTAGTGGGTTTTGTCCATTTTGGGGTGTGTGTGTGTGTGTGTGTGTGTGTGTGTGTACTTCTGAGATAGATGGAATACAGATCCTTGTGCATGATAGGCAAGCCATTCTACAACTAAGCTACAGCCCCAGACCATGACTGATTAGTAATGTCTGCTGTGGGCATAATAGTGGAAGCCTTTATCACTGGTTCACCATAACCAGGTAAATGCCTTCAGGCATCTGGGAAGATGCAAACAGAAGTCCCTGTCCATTTACCTACTTTGTTCTCAGCCATGGTTGATCTCAGTGACAAGGGCAAAATTCTTACCTTTTGATTCATGTTGTAATGTACACAAAAGTTTGGGCCATAGAAAGCACTAGACTGAGTTTCCTCATCAGTACATGAGTTAAACCAAAGGGTCCTGGAGGCTCTGAGTTCTAGAAAAACAAAGTAATTCTCTAGCCCATGGCGCCTGAACACATAACAGGATTGGATGAAGAACTGAATACCAACACAGGAGACTAAGGGAAGCAGAGACCAAAGGAGAATGGCGGGTCTCAGGCCAAGATTACTATCTGAGCGTGGTGAGCGATGGGCTGGTACTGAAAGGTTTGAACTGTGATTAGCAGTAGCAAAGCCAGGGGAGGAACACTGGAACCAAGAATGGAGGCCAGGTCCTCTGACTCTTCACCCACCTCCATAATTAAGTTGGCCCAGAATCCCCTTTGCTTCCCAACACTATACCCCAAAGGACAAGGACCTCAGAGAAGCTTTTCTGGCCATGCAGATTTAAAGAGGTCCCTATGCACCCTATGAGTCTCCCTGTCAGCCCCTCAGTGTTACTGCAGTTCTGGTTCCTTCTGGTACATTTCAGTTCTTTTCCTTGGTCTGCTTGTCTCAATGGTCTATGAGCCTCACGGGGATGGAGATGAGATCTGTTTCACACCCTGGGGGTTCACCTCAAACTCAAATCGCTGTTGTCCAAACAGTGCATTGGCTATAGCCGGCAGGGGTCAGGTCGCCCTCGAATACCTGGCAATTCATGCAGATAAAGTAAATGAGGGGAGGTATGCCCTGTTAAACCCAGGGCGGTAGCAGCCACATGGCACATTCCTCCCCGTGTTCTGGGCTGCCTGCACTGCAGCTTCTTGACTGTGTTTATTTGACATATATGCAAACTACGCATAGATAAACACCATGGGGGGAAAAATATTTCCTAAGAAATATGCTCTTTTCCATTTTCTAAAGTAAATGACAATTTTTTTTTTTTACTGATTTAGTCGTGTGTGTATGGGTGTGTGTGTGTGTGTGTGTGTGTGTGTGTGTGTACACTCGTGTGCACATTCGTAAAGCCTGAGTTTGAACCTGGGACCTTGTGCAGGCTAGTCAGGTGCTCTACGGCTCAGCCATATCCCCACTTTTCTATCCTTTTTAATTTGCTTACTTTCGTTACAGTTATAGGTACCAAGAACTATTTCTCTACCCCGCATAAACACAATGGGCCAAGCGTGATGACAGATCCTCTGACGCCTCAAATGGCCAGGTGGTTCTTCACGTGGGTCCCTGAACCTCCAGAAGCAATAGTACCACTAAAACCTGCTAGGAACCCTCAGGCAGTTCTAACTGAAGCTCCGTGTGGGTGCAGCAGTGGCAGGTTTTACATGCCTCCAGGCAAGTCTCCTGCCTGATCAAGTTAGAGAAGAGAAGAGACTATGACAAAATGAAGAGCATGCTTCTTCCCTGAAGGGACCCTGTGGCCCAACTCCAGTTTACCTACACTCACTGTAGGAAATGTAAGCCACAAGCAGGCCAGTAATCCCAGCCTTGTGAAGACCGAGCTAGAAGTATTTGGAGTTCAAGACTAGCCTTAGCTACTTCTCAAGCTCCTGCCTAAAAGGAAGAGAGAGGAACAAAGAAGAGGGAAGACAGAGAGGGGAAAGGAATGCCAGTCGCACATCTAAATAATGAAAGACCACATCTCTATGTGATATTTTCGAATCTATTGGCGGTATTTTTTAGTTTGTTTTTAATCCCATAAAGACCAAAGACACTTTCTTATACATTGAAACAAGCCCAAGAACAGCCATAGAATGACTTGAGGTGGAGATTACTCTCCACAGGGAACGTTCTATTAAGAGGCTTTAAGCCCAGGCTATTACAGCCACCTTAGTGCAGATGCTCCCACAAAGCCCCTACCAACAGTGTGGACTGCTTCTGAATCCTCAATTTCCAGACATAGTCTACAGGTCCCAGCCTCTCTCTGGGCCAGAAGATAAACAAGATGGAAAATTCTAGACCCTGATGATCACAGCCCAGATCAGGACTGGAGTAGAGAGTAAAACCACTCCCTGGGCCAAGCTCATGTTGTCGGCCATAGGCATTCTCTCTAAGTCCTGAAGCCAAGCTATGGAGGAAAGCACCATGTGTATTTTAAAGACGGGTTCAGAGAGGTTAAATGATTTGCCCTAGGTCACAGAGCTGGCAGACAAAGGAGTCAGGCTGTGAACCACCTACACCCCAACCTGTGTAGATCTTAGTCTCCAAATTGTCTATCAACTGCAGGATGGGAGAGTCCCTGGGGAAAGGCCCCGGGTTCCTCTGCCACCTCCTTCTCTGACCAGGACATGGTGAAGGCTACCAATCAACTTCGGAGTGCAAGTAGGCACAAGTGATGACTCTGTGATAGGCAGAGATATGAGAAGAGGGAAGCTAGCCCATGCTTGGCTTCAGCTTTAGAGAGTCTCTCTCTGCATGGAAGCTCCAACCCCAAGCTAGGGAGTTTTGAGAGCTGGTGGCAGCCTAGAGAGAGAGCAGGGCCCAGGGTTGCAGGTCCCGGACCCAGCCAAGAACCTTGAGTCCTCCTTCCTTGCCTCAGCCCCCATGCCCTTCTTCCTTCAGGCCCAGCCATAGTACTGCCCCTACATGGCCCAGGTAAGTATGGGTGGTTGCCAGAGATTCTGGGAATACTGACTTAGTCCTGCCCCTGCTGATGACCCCATGTGGTTACATCTCCCAGAAAAGCTGGGCTGGCCAAGGTCCTGCCCTCCCACAGGGGCTATCTCAAGCTGAAGGCAAGATAGCAGTCTCACGGCCACAGAGGGCTGACCCACTAGGCCCTGCCAGACCCCTCAGGTATGAATCAGCACCAACAGCCTGCATGTGACAACTGGCTGGACACTGAAGTCAGCCTGGCCAGGCCCTAGAGATCTGCGGGGGCCACGAGGTCTCACTAAATGGGGAGAGAAGGCACAGGAGCACATAAGGGAGAAAGAAAAAGACAAAAGTAGAGACACACTAAACAAATGAATTCAGAGTCAGGAAATGGTCATCCAGTATACACACACACCACAAACCCACACACAAATGCACTTGTGTTTCCATGTGTTCATTTCCTTATGTTCCAGTATCCAAACTACACATCCCTATATCCCTCTGCACATTCTGTGTGCGTGAACCCTCTCCTCCTTCCCTCCCTCCCTCTCTCTCTCTCTCTGTCTGAGCATGAGTCCTACACTAGCAGCACAAACCCGGAGTTGACTGATTGCATCGCTTTTGTCAAATGTCAGGGCAGAGCGTTTACAGCCTGGCTCACTCCACCGTACAAGGACACCATGTCCCACTCACGCTATGGCAAAATGTTTCTGATGACTGTGGCTAAGAACAAGCCTGAGAATCGAGGTCCCGGGCACCCCACCCGGGATTGGGGGTGGAAAGGAGACAGATCCGGGTTGTGCGATGCGCTCTGCGCAGCCGCAGCCTGGCTGACTTCTGGGCCCCGCCAGGAGGTCGCCTAGCCTAGCGCAGCCAGGAAGTCAGCTCGGAGTGACAGCTCCCCCCTACGCTGTTTGTTTATTCATGACTCATTCGCCTCCACAGACTGGCTCTTCTTTCTTTTAGAAGGAGGGAGGACAGGAGCGGGCGGGCAGGCGGGCGGGAGAGGACGGGAAGGGGAGAGGCCGGCTCCACAATAAACAATGAGGCAGCTGAGGCCCGGCGGGAGCAGCGGCCCAGGCATCCCAGGCCCGCCTGCCCGAGGCTCTCTGTCCCCTATCCCGCCGCCACCTCCGGGCGACCCGGCGGGAGCTGCCGTAATTGGATCTTCGTCGCCTCCTCCCCTCCCCGCCCCTCATCGGGGAGCCGGTTAAAGGCCGGGTACCTCGGCACCACCGGCGGATCCCAACCTGTGATTTGGCTGCCGGGCTTCCCCCGGGCGGCGAGGGGACACCCTGCAGGCCGGGCCCTCCCCCACCACTGGCCTTGCGTGGGTCCCGGGGTCCCCTCCGCTCAGCCTCCCTCGCCTGCTCCGGGATAACAGGAGGAAGCGAGGATCCCAGGCTTCAAGGGCCTCATTGTTCTGCCTCGAGGGGCACATTGAAAACGCCCCAGGATTCGCTTCCTGTGAAAACAGCCCGGGAGGGTGTGGAGGGGGGGGATCCACTGTGGAAACGCTTTCCCCCCACCCTGAAAGCTACCCAGATTAGACAGGGAGAAGGACATTGTTTTGATTGTTGATGGCTCTTTCTTTTCTTTCTTTCTTTTTCCTCTCCTCGTTTGAGAACCCACCCCACACCTCCTTCTCTCCGCGGGCCAAAGCTGAATCTTTCGGGCTGTTGAGCAAGTTGGAACTGTGGGGCCGTTTTTCTGCATAAATAAGGCCGGTGAATGGCAGAGCCAGATATAAAGTCTGATTCAAAGATTCAAAAGAAAACAGGGGCGATGAGGTGGGCATGCCTGAGGAAGCATTTCCCCAGCATGGCCCTCTGAGTCATGTCTTGCACCAGGAGGGGAAAAACAGACCACATCAGGCCGCAATATGTCACATGCCTCCAGCAAAGGCATGGGCCTGCACTGCACCGTGGGGGACCTAGCTCCTTCCTCCCCAGCTGGGTCAGCAGAGTGAGAAACAGCAGGGACAGGCAGAGGTGGGGGCTGCTGGTCCTAAGGCTTTCTCCCCACCCTTTCTTAATTGTCCTTGGATAAAAATGATGCTAACAAGGCGCAGTGTACAGTGCCTGCGAGGTGCTGAACCCCAATAAGACAGGTTCTTTTATACTCCGTATTCGAATTAGGAAGCTGGGCCTAGGAATCAGCCCAGAAGGTCACCAACAATTCCAAGCCCTAGACTGAGACATCAGGACAACTTCCAGAGGTGCTCAAGCCAGGTGAGACCTTTCGACTCCTCTCCCTTTTATTTTTGCCCCAGCCTCATCATGCTTGGCATTTTGTCTGCTTGTCCCCTTACTGCTATCACGAATGCAAGCTCCATGACTAAGGAATGCTGGTTTGTTCAGGAATGAATGAATGGATCCTACACACACACAAAAAACCACCCTTGTGGCATGGAAATTTCCTGAATCATGGATGGATGGATGGATGGGTGGATGGACGAATGGATGAACAGATAGATGGACAGACAGATGAACAGATGGATGGATGGGTGGATGGACAGATGGGCAGACAGACGGATGGATGGGTGAATGAATAGGTTTCCCCCTGTTGGCCATTCCTCCTGTATTTATGCATTCTGCTCCTGGAACCTGGCTAAGCTTACCACTCCTGTGCCTTCTTATGGTCACCTCCTCCTCATTGGTCATCCCTTCAGGCCTGACTGACCCTCCCTTCCTTACCTTCCACTGACCCTGCTTCCCTTGAGGACACATCCTTTGTCCTCCCAATTGATCCCATTCCTCTTTAACATCCTAGATGAGTTCCTGGAACATGATATCTTTAGTTCTACAGGATGGGGTTCCCCTCAAGCCCAGGTGTCACCTGTCACATTTCTACAAGGCCCTCCACTTTCCCAATGGCTCCCCTTTCTCTAACCACAGTCTCAATTCACTGTCCTTTACTCAAAGCCTAATGTCACATGCTGGTTTTTAGCATCCAACATGGCCCACCTGATGCATGGAGTCTCTAGACCATTATTCCCATCTCTAGGGACCTTCTTCCCTAATGTCCACCTCTTGTCTATAGGCTGCCTTGGACCAGGCTACCCCTTCAAACCTGTCTCTGGCCCATCTTGGACCAGGCTACTCCTTCATGCCTGCTTCTCCCATTTCAACCGTAACCATTTGCTCTTTGGTCTCATTCTCCAGCTGTCCCAATAGTTTAGTCATCTGAGGAATACTCTCCTGCACCTCAGCATCCTTACTACACAATTTTCTCTTCAGCCATCTGGCTGTGCTTTTTGCAAACTACATCAACCACATCCCACCCAGCCATCAGCCCAGACCAGCCTGAACTGCAATTCGGGGCTATTTCAACATGAAGGCTCCAGGCTGGGCTGGACCCATACATAACCTGAGCACAATGTCCATTGACTACCTCTTTCCTATCTCCCTTATGGGTTCTTTGCCTCCCTGACTGTTTTTCATTACCTCAGGACTGTCTATTCCTGGAGACACTCAGCTCCATCAAAATCGTGAGGTCCTTCTTCTGCACCCTATTGCCTCTTAACACACACTGTTACGCTTCAGAAATACTGGCTAAAGAAATCTCCTTTGGCCACAGACATCCTGACATCTGGCTCATCCCGAGTCCCAGAGCCTCCTCCCTCTCTCCCCACACTTAACCACTACCACTGAGCTTTCCCACCCAACGCCCTCCATGCTTCCATCCACCATGTATCTATGCAGTCATGCAGTTACTCCTCACTCTTGAAGCCCCTCCCCTTCTGGGGCTGCTGGGATGGATGCATTATTCTTTGTGCCTGGGCTTCTACCCCTGCCTCTCTGATCATCCCTAATCTCTTGTAGAACTTTCTTCATCTCTCCTCCAAAGGTCAAGGTTAGAGGAGGCTGATCTCCCTGTGAGCAGCCATTTTGTCTCGTCCAGGGGTTATGGTGTCCACCCCTGTCTTGCCCCACACCTCTGTTAGACACTGTGCTCAGCTGGATCATACCTTCTGACTTCCACACGCTGGTACTGCTACTGTCTCCTGGTATTCTTGCCACTGCACAGCCCATGACTTAGCACAGGTGAGATCAGCCCTGAGTCTGAAGCTTGCTCCGACCTCCCCCCTCCCCCATCCCTCCTGCTGGGCTCAGCTAGGAGAAACTGCCCTGGACTCCAGCTCATCCCGGGTGTCCAGGGACTCCGTCTTGCCACCTGACCTCTGCAGGGTTGTTTATCAATCCATTCTTGCCAGAGTTATTGCAACAATCTCCCCATTTCTTGTCTTGGCTTACTGTGAGTCAGCTGCTTCAAGACTGTCTAAAACAGGGACTCAAACAAGTCTCTTGCCAATTCTAAAGCCTGCATTGGTGAACCTCAACTACTAAGGGTGGCTCCCAGCATCCCACCCTGACCCCCAATTCATGCATAAAGCACTGATCACTCCACCCAGCTTCAGGCTGAGCTAACCTGAACTAACCTGAGCTAACTGCACTCAGCACCCTGCCTCGGTCTACTCAATTATTTCTTGTCTTTTCAGACACTATCTCAGGCCTCTCTCCTGGGAAGTCTTCCTAACTCCCTGCTCTGCCCATAATGCTATGCTCTGTGGTCAAATTCCAAAGCCAAGGGGCCTGTTGTAGAGGCCATCTTTTCCAAAGGTCACAGGACTCTTTCTCGACGCCTATAGCCTCTGCACCCAGCACCAATTAGGTGCTCAGCTGAGGCAGGGAAGATGGTACCCTTCTTGTGCCCAGCTGTCCCCTTCAAGTGCTGCCCCAAGGACATGGCCAAGGGTAGCTCACCCCTCTACTTAGAATATTTAAACTGCAGGGTGACTTTCTTGGACTGGACACACTTCTGGTGGCTCTGGGGTGAGGTTGGCAGCCTTTGAAGCTGTCAGGGACAGCACCATTAATTTCTCTACACAGAACCAGTCTGGTTCTGCTACTAACTATGGTGGCATCTGAGCTGGTTTCTCTGGCTCTGGGCCTCAGTTTCCCCTTCATAAAGGATGGAGACAGATGAGTCTTTGCAGTACTACATATAGAATTCCTGGGGGCTTTGGATGAAACTTTTCCCACCTCTATAGGAACCCTGAAGACCCAGGCTCTGCACTCTTGCTCTCGCCTGCCCCCTACCCCCGTGTGTGTGTCTCTCTGTGTGTGTTTGTGTGTCTGTTTGTGTGTCTTGTATTTCATCTTGGCACCCATACAGCTCTGGTTATCAAACATAAAAGCAGAGCAGTGGCTCAGGAAGATGAGTGTAGCTAAGTTGCTTGAGTGCTTGCCTAGGAAGCACAAAGCCCTGGGGTGGGTTTATCCTTAGCACAAAATAAATGGGGCAGTGCTGGCACACATCCCAGCACTCAAATGTAGAGGCAGGTGGATCACCATTCCAAGACCATATTTGGCTATATGTTAAGTTTGAGCTAGCCTGAACAACATGAGAAACAATATTTAAAAAAGAGGAAGGGGAGGAAGAAGAGGAGGAAGTCAACCAAAACTGCCAACTTGCAAGAAAGGAGGGGCTGATTTTGTGGTGGTTAATAGGCTAAAATCTAATCCAGCAAGATCACAGGGAGACATGGCTTGACCTTTCTGAGCTGGTCTGACCCAGAGATACAGGTCAACCCTTGCTGTGGTGGCATTTAATATCTCCTGCCAGCACTACAGTGTTACGGTCGAGAACTCAGACTAGGCATGCTCAGATCATCTATGAGATTTGGTGGAAGACATGAAATGCTCAATCAGCACTGAGCTGCTAGGCCAACATCAGGGAGGAACAGGTGGGATGTTGCCCCCCCCCACACACACAAGAGCCTTGGCTGTGCCTTGAGTTGGGGGACTCAAGACATTTGGGCAATGCTCTGTAAAAGAGGTAGGATTTCAAGAGAGAGCAGAGAGGCAGAGCCAAGGCACAATTGTGACCTTGTCACTCCTAATAAAAAACCTTCTTTGGCTCCTGACTGTCATGTGGACAAAATCCAGACCCCTCAGGGTGGCATGCAAAGTCCTTCCCACACTGACCCCAGAATGACTTCTCCCTCTAGCAGCCCTGGGCTCCTGGCCCCATCCCATCCTCCCTCCCATCCCAGAGTAGATGACTAGATGATGTGCTAACTTTTCTCTATCCCGGTGACTTTCCACACACTGCAACCAGTGACTGCTACACCCTTCCAGCCCTTCCCCCAGCCTGGTCTTTATCTCATCTCCATCGAATGTTCCTTCTTGTTCTTTTAGGTCCACCTCCAATGTCCCATTCTCCACAAAACCTACTCCAGACCCCCTGGCGCTGTGCTGAACAGTTTGTCCCACCTATTTCCAGAGCAATGCTTTCTGTGCCAGACAAATAAACAAATAAACAGGGTTGTGTTCTAACCGATAAAAAAAAAGAAGCCCTGTTGAGTAGGAGACAAGCCTATGCTGCCAATCACTGTCTTCTCTAACATAGCAAGATGGCAGCACTGGCTACAGCACATGGTGAGGCCCCCAGCCTCCGAAACCGTGAGTGACTTGTCCATGGCCACTCATTCACCAGCAATGGCTCTAGATTCTAGACTCCAAAGGTTATATGCCCAATCATTATAGTTTTCTCACCTTCCCACCACCTTTGCCCAGATCTGAGATGGACCCCCCTCAGTGCTTGAGGGCAGGCTCCCTTCTACCCCCACCCAAGGGACAAGTTGTTCACTGCACGGAAGGTGTGATGATCACTTGGAAGCAAAGGTGGAATCACTTCAGCCTCAAGTGAGGCAGCAGAAAGACGTTTGAGGAACCGGAGCAAAAGGACTGTGCTCCCTAGGCAAGAGACAGTCATCAGAGGATATAAAGTAAGCCCTCCTTTGAAACCCGGAGAAGGGCCATCTCATACAGGGACTTCACAGCTCAGGCTTGAATCTGAGGCTTCCCCCAAATCTCAGATGAGTGAGACATCTCCCCAGGGAAGAGACCTTAGCAGCCATTAAGAAGAGCCAATATCTGTATGTGTTCACCGTGGGGTCCACTTTCCTGAAGAGAAGTTTGGCAGAAGCATCAAAGGCAGAGAAGCTCTCTCTGGTCATGCCCTTCTTGTGTGCTGGCTCCCTGCAGGGCTAGGGAAGCCCCAGCTACCTGGGATCTGGGAACATCAAAGCCCAGAGGAAGAAAGTGTGAATGCCCCACCACTGTGGCTCCTAATGGAGAGGGCCAGCCTTCCCAGTGAACTGTCCTATGCCAGCAGCCTGCTCCCCAGACCAAGCTTCTGTGCTAGTATCTCTGGAGATAGGAGACAGCTGGATTGCCAGCAACAGGTGATAGAGTCTTCAAGGACAGCCAATCAGACAGTGAGAAGATGCTTCAGAGGGATCCAGTTCAATAGCCTAGACACCCACGCACACCAGGAGCCACATTCTTTATATGCTGTGCAGTAGGGAGCTTCGGGGACAGAAGAGGATCTACATCTGCCTCTCCCAATGCCGATGGGTCCCATCAAGGGTCTCCAGACCTGGCTGCTGCTGAGATACCTAGTAAGAGAATATGTCCCAGTTCCAGCACAGATTTTACATGCCAGGCACAAGCAGTGTCCAGGCCTCTTACTTCACTGTCCCCAGGCAAGTGTCTTCCTCTGCTCCAGCACTTTCACAGTTCAGACTCCACCATGATTTAGAGGGACAGAAAGAGTCCTGGCACTCAGTCAAATCTGAATGTCAGAGTATTGGTGACTGTCAGTTAAACTACATCCCACGAAATACTTGGAAGATACTTACACTGAAACTTACTGTTCATCGGAAATGCTGTCAGGATCCTGTACTTTTATTCACTAGATCTGGCCATGCTAAATGAGATGGCTTGGTCACGCAATCCCAGTTGTCTTCTTCACACGCACCTATGGCTCCCACACTGCTCCTGTTACCTAGTTAGGTAAATAAGTGACCCTGAAACTTAGAGTTTTAAGACAGAAACTATTTCATGTTATCTCGGATTTTGTTGACTTGGAATTCAGGCAAAGTTCAGTCCAGCGAATCTTCTAGTATGTCTAGCATTGATGGAGATTGTTCTGCTAATGTTGTAGTAGTAGGTGGGTCCATCTGAAACCGCCATGTTAGCATCAGCTGTGCCTGATGCCTTTGCAGAGATGCCTGGAAGGCAGAATGAGCAGGAATTATCCATAGGCTCTCCCCATATGGCCTCTGTAGCTTGGTGGCCATGGAATACCTTGAGGCACCTACGTACAGTGCTGAGGGCCCAGGTCAGCTGTTTACTTTCTTACAATTCCACTTCTGAAGTCCCAAGTGTCACTTCTGCCCTAGTCTATCTGTCTACAGATAAATTCTAGACTCAAACATCAGACTGTTCATGTTGATGACGTAGCAGTGACACACAGCCAACTTCAGTCCATGCATATAGCCTCTCCCTGTCCCCTCCACACCTCCCTGGCCAGACTCCTGTGCCTGGCTTCTTAGCTGCCTTCTAACCACTTGCTCTGGCTCTGCCTTCTGATCTATTTTCTGCTTACCCATTTTTCCCACTAGGGTGTGCCCAGCACTTAACACAGAGACAGATACACAGGAAGAGCTTGGGAAACAACAGATATCTGAGTAAGTGAGCTGTGCCATAGCATCCACACTGTATAGCCTGGTCTACACAACCTTAGCAATGGGCCCGCCCACCTGTCCATCTTAGTACCTTGTATGCAGCCCTGTGGTTCAACATCCCCCAGCCATGAGGTCTTCCCTCAATGACTTTTTGTTTTGTTTTGTTTTATTTTTGTTTTTTGAGACAGGGTTTCTCTGTGTAGCCCTGGCTGTCCTGGAACTCACTCTATAGACCAGGCTGGCCTCGAACTCAGAAATCCACCTGCCTCTGCCTCCCGAGTGCTGGGATTAAAGGCGTGCGCCACCACTGCCCGGCATACTCCTCAATGACTTTTTAATGACGGTCCTTTCAACACAGGCTGTCTCTTCTCTTTCCTGCCTCATGAACTCTTATGTACTCTTCAAAGCCTTACCCAAATATCACCTCCTACTGGAAGCCTCACAGTCTATCCAATCCTGGTTCTCATGTGAATGTTCAAATGATGTACAAGAGCCTTGGTCTTAGCTCCTCAGGTATCTGGCGGAGTTGAAGGGCTCCCTCAATCCAGGGGCACCCTCTCACAAGATCAGGCATAGGCAAACATTTATGAAAGCTGTAAGGCGTGTCTCCCACCTCCCACTTCTGTGGGTTATGCCACAGTTTGTCCTCACCTCTTACCACAAAACTTTCCTGACCCATCCTCCACCTCCCATAAACGTATCCTGCGTCATTGGGCCCTGACTACTGCTGCACTCAGCCTACACTCATTTAACCCTTACTGAATATTGGCAGGCACCAGCCTCACCTCCATCCATTTCACTAATACCCCTGTAGGGGAGAAATGCCTGTGCCTGGTGCCAGAGATACAGCCCTGTTGCACGGAGTCCCAGGGTGAGGAGGAAACATACGATTAAATCAAGTCGGGACAGCTCAGAGCCTGAGGAACAACTAGGGGGGTGATACTCCGTGCATGGGTTGGATTAACTTGATCTCTGAAGCCAATTGCCCCCTAAGGGGTATTCAGTGGCTGACGCCCTGGAGCGGGGACACCAGCTCAGGAGGTGCATTGAAGATCACAGTGCCTGGCCCTGTGAGCAAAGAGTTGGAGGGATAAGAAGGGAAGCCCAGGCCAGGGTTGAAGAGCCTTCCAGGTAGAACAAGACCTTGAGGTTTGAACCAGAACCTGGTAATATTAGTATAGGCAATATTAATGGGAGTCCACCTGGACTGTGCCCCATGTATTTTGCTTTTGTTAAGTCTCATCGAGCCCTGTGACCATGTGCAGGTGGAGGGTCTGGCATATCGATGTACAAGATGGAGTAAGTTCAATGGATGGGATACAGTCCCATTATCACTTTCACAATGGTGACGGATGGCTAATCTAATGTGTCAACTTGACAACATCTGGAATCAACTAAAATCCAAGCTGTGGGTGTAAGGGGCATAAGGGGTTTTCGTAATCAGACTATTTGAAGCAAGAGTACCCACCCTAAATCTGAGTCACACCTTCTGGTGGCAACCCACATAAAAGGACATGGAAGAAGGAAACTTTGCTTTTTGCCTGTTTGACCTCACTCATTCTGGTAAGCTCATTTACCCTATAGCTGTTACTATCCAACTGCTTCAGGATTCCATCACAGATCGAAGACCAACACCAGCAACCAGCACTTCAGCATCAGACTGGGACTGCAAAGACATCCAGCCTCATGGATGGATTCTCAGAAGACAGCCATCGTTGGACTAATTGGACCATACTCTGTAAGTCAAGCTAATAACTAACACCCACTAAGGGTGAGCAGGTTTGAGATAGGTCCTCTTATGCAGCCCTGGCTATTCTGGGACTCACTATATAAACCGGACTGACCTTAAAGTCACAGAAATCTGCCTGCCTCTGACTCCCAATTTTAATATACTTTTTTTCATTTTATCAGTTCTGTTCCTTTAGAGGACCCTTAACTAATATGACATTTGTCCATCGGGGAGTATGAAACATTCATATCAGAAGAGCCAGAGGTAACTCATGAAGCATTCTGCTTCTGTTGGGGAGCCTTGGGTTGTCCATCTACTAAATGACAAGGCAAAACTTTATTTGATGTCAGTGTAGGGACTGTTCCAACTCCTTCCCTCTCTAAATTTTCATTTCCCCTGTCTCCTCAAGCACATCTAGGATAGGGTCAGGACCCTGCAGAGACCCAATGATGTTTAGCCTAACAGTATTGTGACACTAAGTCACCATCTCCATATCTCCACTCTTCAGTGTCTCTCAGCAAGCAGATTCCAGGCAGATCTGAAGCACATGAACCTTATGTTCCTAGAGCCTAGAATGAGCCACCAGCAGGGCACTGTGACACTGGAGCAGGGTGCACACCAGTGTCCTATGCCAAAGCCCAGTTCCTAGTCTAGATGCCCTGACACACGAAGGAAGAGCTGCTTCATGACACACAGCAAATCAATACGTGGTTAGCACCTGAACAAGACAACATGCCTTCTGTTGTAAAAGTACGAAAAGTGACCAAGGCTTCCTGGCCATCGTGACATGCACTGACATTGTCACTCTGGCTCTACAGAGCAGGTGCCAGGAGCTCTTGTCTCAACATCCTCTGCCAAGGTCCCCACTACCCTGAGAAAGAGTAAAGCTGAAGTACCCCAGGGCTCCTCTGTGATGTGGGGGCCAAGCTGAGCATGTCACAGGGAGGGGACACACGTGGCTCTTGCCTCAGCCTTTACTCTCTAACCCTTCACTCCTTTTCCATCCTTTAAGACTTAGAGGGGACCCTCCAAGTTACTGCTTCTCAGTGTCTGTTGTAACAGTAAGCTGGTAGCAGTGAAAATGGGGTCCTTATTTAATGTAGAAACTATGCCAAGAAGACTGGAGTTCACTCCAGCCCAGTCCCATGCGTTCAGGTCTCCTGTGAATACAGTTAAAAATGGATTCTGCAGCATCAACAGAGGAAGCCGGGAAGAGACCAGAATGGTCCCAGGGAAGATGAAGTCAGATGGCAAGGTTTTATGCTGATTACTCTCTGTTTGATTGAAGTGGGGAGTAACTGAGAAGGGTGCAGGATTCCTTTGAGGAGTGATAACAACGTTCTAAAATTACAGTGGAGGCGTTGAGAGTACAGCTTAGTAGACCTCTCCCTAGCAAGCATGGAGCCCTGCGTTCATTCACCTGCACACCGTAAAGCAGAAGGGGCAGCACATTAGAGGCAGCTATTCGACTCTGTAGATGGACTAAGAGCCACTGAAATACACATTTTAAAGAAAAACTTTAAAAAATATAGATGACCAAAACATGTAACTTCCTCTTTCTAATCTTCTGAAGAAGAAGAAAAAAGAGCATATGTAAAATGGCCACCCTTGGAATTTCCATAAGAGAAATCCCCTTTCCCCCAAAAGATTGAATCTTCATAGACTATAGATTCCATACATGCCCAAAGCTAAAACCCAGCATGACCTTGGATTTGACAGCCCAGGGCTTTATGGGTTTGAGAGGGAGGCCCCAGTAAGCAAAAAAAATGGAGACTCAAGTATGGGTGGGAGCACAGGAATGGTGTCCTGTCCTGTTCAGGGCCTGAATAGGCATGGGCCTACCCACAGAACCTGGGCCTTTAGCCCTTCCTTCTCTCCCTTTCATTCTAGAAATGGAGTCCAGGCACGTCCAGGGCTCCAAGGACCCAGGCAGGCATCCTAACCTCAGCCTGGAGAGTCTTCAAGCAGCCAGAGTTCCCTCCATCCCCAATCCCCGAAGAGCTCTCCCCTCTTGCCCCAAAGCTGTCAGGCTCAGTTCTGGAGCCTTCCTCTGTTCCTGCTCACACCTCCTTCCTCACAGTCCCCAGCAGGGTGGGAAGGAGAGCTCTCTGCCTCTCCACTAAGCTCTGTCCACATGCTCCACCCCACCCAGGGACAGGGTGGAGACCCCAAGTGTCCCTCCACTCCAACAGAGGCAGCTGGAGAGCAGCCTCCCTTCAGCTAAATGGAGGGTCCTCAGAGGACACAGCATTTCTGCTGAGGCCTGGCAGAGAGAACCTAGGGACCCCGGCAGATAGGTACAGCTGGGGAGAATAAACTACAAGGGGAGGGAGGAAGGGCCCACCCAGGGTCTCACACACAGTGTCTGTGGTCAGGCCATTCTGTTCCACTCAGACAATCAAAACAAGGGTCTATCACAGTGTAAACACACAAATCATCCGCTCTCCCTTCCTTTCCTCCTTCCTCCCCCCCCACCATTCCCTTCCTCTTTTCTGTCCTCCCTTCCCCCTCCCTCCCCCTCCCTTCCTCTTTCCCCTCCTTCTTTTCCTTCCTCCCTTTCCTGTCTTCCTGCCTCCCCCTTCTTCCCTCTCTCCTTCCCTTTCCCCCTTCCTTTCCTTCCTTCCTTCCTTTCTCCCTCCCTCCCTCCCTTCTTCTCTGTCCCTCCCTTCCTTTTTTTCCCCCCATTAAGTTTGTTAACCACAGAGGGCATGTCTCTGAGTTTCAAGAAACAAATCACCCAGAAAACAAAACAGAACAAACACAAGGATATGATCCGCTGAGGTTTTCTTTCTTTTCTTTTTTTTTTTTTTTTGCTTTGCTCATAAGTATAAGTCAAGATCTGACTGTAAAGCCAGAGACTACTCCACCAGCCCCAGCTGAAGCTGCTCAGTTAGATGCTGCAGAATTCTCTCTCAGGTTAGCACACTCAAAAGCTGGCAGGCTGGACTGCCTAGGCTGGGCTGGGTTCCTCCCCACAGACACCTCTGATGGGCTGGGCTGTGAGCCCCTTGGACTTCTGGAGGCTGAATTTCAATTCCTGTGCAGAGTCCCACAATCAGGATGCAGAAACTGCTAACTCCTAAAAATCTAGGCCTAGAGACCCACACGACATTGTCTGCCATGTTTTACTGGGTAAGAACTTCTAAAAGCCCACTCGAGGGAGATACCCCCACACCATCCCTTTTGAATGTGAAAGGGGGCACCAAAATGACCCATCCATCACTGGGGGAGGATTTTATTGCAAATGAGAGAAAGAGAGAGAACATCCAGAGGCATCTGGAAGAGTTCAGAGCAGAGAGAAAAAGAAGCAGACTGGACATGGCCAGGGCTAGGGAAGTCAGGTGTGGGAAAATCCATTACATGGAGGTCAGTAGCTAGGGAGGGAAGCCTGTGAGTTGGAGCAGACCTGGCAGTTTAGAGAAGTCATGAGAAGGGCCTGGGTTTTAGTGGGAGCCTTTGAGGTGTATGACAGGTACTTGTGAATGGGGACCATATGATATAAAGCTACAGGTATATGACAATGGAGTGGCATTGCCCCTTCTGCCAAAGGCAAGGAAAATGGCTCCTTTTGGCTGACATAACCATTCACAAGTTACTGCCGAATGATGGCTTTTATCTGACTGCCAGGAATCCTTCTAGAGTTCAGCTTGAATTGAGCCAAGACTGTGATTTCTGGACATATGCACTTCCTGAGATCTGCCATCTCTGAGAAGTGTTTCAAGGAAGTTGTTTGTTTGTTTGTTTGTTTGTTGAGATGGGGTTTCTCTGTGTAGTCCTGGCTGTCCTGGAACTCAATCTGTAGACCAGGCTGGCCAGAGATCCACCTGCCTTTGTCTCCTGAGTGCTGGGACTAAAGGCATGCATGGTCATGCCTGCCTAAGGGATTTAGTTTTAAGACTACCACAGTATAAAGGATCAGGATACAAATATCAATTGTATTTCTATTAAGTACAGCTGTAATGAACAGCTGGAAAATAAAATTAAGAAAATAACCTATTCATGCCACAAAACAGAATAAAATATTTAGAAGTAAGCTAACAAAAGAAACAATTACACTCAGATGACAAAAATAAAATAAAATAAAATATTAGTAAACGGAATGAAAGGACACACAAATAAATGGAAATCTAAGTTAGTTTTTTCTCAGATCGGAAAGCAATGTGGTTAAGATGGCAATCCCCTCCCCCCCAAAAATTACCATCAAAATTCCTATCAACTCTGCATCAAAAATCTCAACAGGCTGTGCTTGCAAATGTTGCCAAGCTGATCCTACGGTTTATGTGGGGATGAGGCAGGGTAGAAGGGCTCAAACCAGCCAGACAATCCAGGGTAAGTGGGAGGGTCTGCACTAGAGACTTTAATAGCAGAGTCATGGCAGGACTGGACTGGTGCAGAGCCAGACAGGAGGTCAGCATCACAGAGTGCTGTCAGGAGATGGGTGTGTGTGTGTGTGTGCGCGTGTGTGCACACTCCCAGACTCTACAGTGTCTGGGAGGAAAAACGCAAGAGAAACTATTTGTGACTTTGGATTAAGTAAAGATTTCTCAGCGGTGGCAAGAAAACATGATCTATAATTTTTAAAAATGATGTTAGACTTCAACAAAATGACAAACTTTCACACATCTAGGGGAGGTGGGTTTGGAAAATGAAAAGGGACATCAAGGAGGGAGCATAGTAGCATCCAGCTAGGAGAAGACTGGCTTCCAGGCAGCTAGGATGAGGGTCTTAAAGCCACACCCACAGTGACACGCCTACTCCAACAAGGCCACACCTCCTAATAGTGCCACTCCCCTGTACCAAGCATATACAAACCACCACACAAACACCTTGGAACACAATCCTACTCCAGTGTCCAAATAAAAATATTTCTCTTAAAGAGGAAGTGAAAGACAACTACAAACGGGAAGAAAATGCTTACAAATAAAAACTAATAATGAAGGAGCCACATTGAGAATATATAAAGAAAATCTACAACTCAATGAAACAAACAGAACAGAGTTAGCTCAGTGGTGGAGCCCATGCATAGCATTCTGGGGGCCTTGAGTTCAATCACCAAAGGCATAGAAGGAAGGAGAGAGGGAAGGAAGGAGAAAGAAGAGAGAGAGGAAGGGAGAAATAAGCTTGTTACCAAAGAGACACAAATGAACCATCAGTCCATGAAAAGCAGCTCACTGTCATTTGTCAAGAGGGAAATATGAATGAAAACCACAAGGAGACACCCCTGTGCATCTCATAAAAAACTGGTTCTAATTAAATAAAAAAAAAAAAAAATAGAAAGCAGGAGGCAGAGAGAAGGTAGAGAAACTGAAACCTTTACCCACTGATAGTGAGGATGTAAAAGCATGGACATATGGTTTTGTTTTGTCTTGTGAGATGGTGTCTCACTATGTAACTGGAGTTGAACCCTTGAGCCTTCTGCCTCAATCTCTGGAACGCTGGGATTCCAGTGTGTGCCACCTCATCAGACTGCAACTGCCATGTTGGAGGAAAACCAGACAATTGCTTAAACAGTGTCCATTGACCATACAACTCTGGAGTATGAACCCAGGAAAAATGGAGCTATACAACCACATGAAAGGGTGATCCATAAGTGTTCATCGTAGGATTGTTTGGAGTTGTCACACTTTGGAAGCAATGCAAACACTTGTGAACTGGAGACAGAAAACATAGCATAGCCCCTCATTAGAATACTCCTTATCAATGAGAATGAAGTGTCAGTAGAGAGCCACGCCCCCTGAAGCATTATACTACACCCGAAGTCAGACCCAAAGATGTACCATCCAGGAGTCTGAGATGATGACTTGCTGAGGTTACTTACTATACAAGCATGTGGGTCTGAGTCTGATTTTCCATCACTCACATAAATCTGAGCCTGGCTGTGCACACCTGAAGCCTCAGTGCTGGAGGAGACTGGGCCTGAGTAGAGACAGAAGGATCCCAGGATCCTGCTGACCAGACAGTCTAGCAGACAAAGAGCAAGCTCGGGTTCAGAAACAGACTCCTTCCCAGAAAATGAAGTGGAGAGAGCAACTGAGTAAGACGCATCACACTGACCTCCAGTTTCCACATGCACACGTGCACATGCATATTCACTGGAACATACATGTGCACAGCCACACACATAGACATATGTGCACAAAAAGCCCATCATAATGTTTTAAGTACATTAATGATTTTGTATTGGGCTGCGTTCCTAGCTATTGTGGCATACATTGGCCTAAGGTAGTGATTGCCAATCTTCCCAATGCTGTGACCCTTGAATGAAGTTCCTTATGTTGTGGTGACCCCCAATAAAATTATGTTCATTACTACTTCATAACTGTAAGTTTGCTACCATTATGGATTGTAATGTAAATATTTTTAGAGATAGAGGTTTGACAAAGGGGTCACGACCTACAGGTTGAGAACTATGGTCAAAGGGCAGACCTGGACACTTATTAGGGGCTTGTTTATGCCCCACCCCAGGGACACTAAACAGAAACAGACAAGGGTGGCCACCATCTGTCGTAGCAGCTTTCCAAGTGATTTGGATGTTCTTCAACACCGGAGTCTCAGTACTCTCAGTTCACCCCAACAGGAGTTCACAAACTCACTGAACAGGACCATGGCCAGAGGTCCTAAAAGCCACCACTCTGCCTCTGGGCTCCCCACACAACTCTCAGTGTAAAAAACACCAGTGGGGGAGAGGGGGCTGGAGAGATGGCTCAGCAGTTAAGAACACTGGCTGCTCTTCCAAAGGTCCTGAGTTCAATTCCCAGCAACCACATGGTGGCTCACAACCATCTAAATGGGATCTAATGCCTTCTTCTGGCATGCAGGTGTACATGCAGATAGAACACTTATATACATAAAATAAATAAATCTAGAAGAAGAGGAGGAGGAGGAGGAGGAGGAGGAGGAGGAGGAGGAGGAGGAGGAGGAGGAAGGCGGCGACAACAACACAAGTGGGGATGTTTCTGAGTTCATTTCCCCATAGGAAACTTTTGCCAGAATAAATCAAAAGTTGAACCTGCAATTTCCCCCCATGAGTTGACAACAACCTAACACACACACACACACACACACACACACACACACACACACACGAGAAGCATTGTGTCCAAGCAGTAAGGCAGCCTGGCTGTCTCATATTGGCCCTCACCTGTCAGGCTCTGAGACCTTTGTCTCCCAGGCATGGCCAGTGGCCATAATTGATATGGATGTCAGGGCTGCCGTCCTGGCCCAACCTGACAATTAGCACTTGTGTTGGTGGCTGCCAGGGATTCCTGATGCGCCAGAGTGAGGACTTGTCAGGTTTGCAGCCACGTGGCTCATTATATCGGGGACATGGACTCCCTGCCCCCACCCCCTCTGATCTCTCTGAAGCAGAGAGGGCAGCTGAGCCACCTTTTCACTTCCACCCTTTGTTCAAGAAGGTAGAGAGGAGCTGGTGGTGACAATCCGTCTATAGGCTCTGGGTCCTATACAGAGTGACCAACGGGAAGGGCTGTGAGAGAACTCAGGGCTATCCGAGAACTACAGCAGTGAGGGACAGGTACCTGCAAGAGATGGGCCGGCACAGCCAATAGAGTAATGTGGCTGTGCGGGGTGGCTTTCATGCTAAAGTCCTTTGTCAAAAAAGTGAGCCGTGGGCCACATCCAAAGTCTCTAAACTGTGGGTCACATCCACTAGTAGTGCATATAAATAATTTAGTGGACCAAGACATCATTTTAAAGACCAAGAACAGGGGTTGGAAAGATAGTTCAGTAGTTAAGAGCATTTACTACTCTGACAGAGGAAAACCAGTGGGTTCCCAGCACCCACATGGTGGCTCACAACCATTGTAGCTCCAGTTTCTAGGGATCCAAAACACACACACACAAATAAATATTTAAAAATAAAGATGGCACCGTGAATAAAAGCTAGCCATGCAAGCATGAGGACTAGAGCTTGCATCCCCAAACCCACATAAAAGCCAAGCAAGTATGGTGGCCACCTGTAATCCTACCACTCAGGAGGCAGAGACTGGGGGAGGGGGATGTCCTCAGGACAAGCTGGTTAACTAGACTAGCTGGAACTGAAGAACTTTGGATTAAGTGAGAGACTCAACGCAAATAAAGTAGGGGGCAATCAAGGAAGACACTGCGTACTAACTTCAGTCCTCATATGCATGTGTACAGAAACACACACACATGCAAGCATGCACATTCACACGCACGCGCACACCCACACAGACACACACAGGCTAGAGTGGAATAAACACTAGAAGATTAAAATAGAATAAACTCACATGCATTTCCTGCATTAAAGGCAAGTACAGTCTTCTAAACTTTTGTTCGATTATGCATGACATATAAACGAATGTTGTACTGTTGTACACAAAGGGTTTCTCTGGTTGTGGCTTTGGTGACACCCCACTGGACAAGGATGAGGCTGGCTACTCCAACTATTTCAGGGATGTCGGTTTACGGAGGACTCTAGATGAAGTTAAGGTAGAGGAAGCTCAGATGTCTTCAGGAAATTTCCAGATTCGTTGCAATAAGAGGTAAACAAAGCAGTCGTTTGGGGCCAAGAGTTCCCACCTGCCCTTCCTGGCCCAGTTCTTTAAGCATCTGTGAACTGGACTATCTGGGCAGGAAACAAAGTGCCTGCCTTTGGCTGGCATCTTGGGTGCATGGCTTTCTGCTCCCTGCTCCTGAGCCAAGCTACACTAAATGAGGGGTGCTGGGACCCTAGGACTCTGCTGGTTCTGTGTACATGCGCAGGAACAGACATCAGTGTAGAATACTGCACAGAAGCCCACAGCAGATTCTATCACCATCATGTGACACCTACATCCAACCCAGCAGCAGCAACAACAACAACAGCAGCAACAAATCTACCCTGGGGTGGTGAGAATTGCAGAATCCCTTAATTTCTGACGACCATGCACAGAAATGACCATTCACTGACCCCTGCCTCGCACCTGACAGTTTACACGGCGCTTTCCCATACATCTTGTATACTCCTCACCGTGAGGTCCCCCTCCTACCTCCCAAGTCACAGTTGAGAAAACAGAAGCCCAGAGAAGCACAGCAGCCTGCTCAGGGACACGCGGCTAACAAGAAGATTAGCTAGGAGGCCACTCAGCCTGCCTGAGCCCCGCCCCACCCACCTCCGCCCTATTTATTAAACCACGCCTCCCTGAACAGTTTGGGATCTGACAAGCGTAGTCATTTTGGAAAAAATCCCTGCCAAGCCAAGTCAAATTTGACAGAGTTCAATAAAGGCTTTATATTCTCTCTTTGCTATTAAATCATACTTTTTTTTCCCCAAAGCTCAAAGCTACACAATTCACTACTGAGGCAGCTTGTTCCAGACGCTGGTAAGGTCAAGACTGGTTTCCACCCTCAAAGTGTGCCTGGCCCCACCCCCGCCCCGCCCCATGCTACCCCAGTGAGGCTGTATGGGCCCTGAAGACAATTATCTGCCCTGAAAGCCAGCCCCTCTCCAGACAAAGGCACCCCCCACTCACATTTATCAGTTTTATTCCCTTAATGATTCAAACTTGTGCTGCGATGTGCTGCTCAGAACGGAGGGTTTCATGGATTTAACAGTTTTATTAATTTAGGAGGTTTCCACTGAGTGCCAGAATGGCTCAGTGTGACAAAGAAGGTATCATAAATGAATTGATTTGTCACGTATCAGAATGTGATCCAGCAGAGATTTCATTATTGGAGTTATTTTCCTCCAATTATCTGCAAACTTAAAATGCTAAAGAGCACCCCCCTCCGCCCCCACCCCCAGCAGCAGCCGGCCTGGATCATTTGAGCAGGAAATAAATGGAAATCAATGGCCCAAATTTGCTGCCACATGCAAAGGCTGCCCAACCTCCCTCCTCCCTCTGTGTAGCCACTTGGGGAAAACAAAGCCAGGGCACAGAGGCCACAAAGGCCACCTGCAGCCTTGAGGCATGCTGTGTCTGTGGGACTGAGTCTTATCCCAGGGGCCCTGGCCCCAGATGACCAAAGAACAGCACTAGGTTGCAGCCTGCCTGGCTGAACGGACTATTGGGCATGGGGTGGGGGTTGGGGGTTGACTATGGAATGAATGAGTGCTGAGCAGGAAGCCTGGATCATGCCAGACACTCAGAAACTGTCACACAACATCAAATGTGGGTTCACTTGCACTCCCAGGCTACCAGATGCTGTTTGCCTCAGCCCAGGGGACACCTATTCACCCCAGCCGGCTCCTGTGTCCTCCACAGTCCAGTCTTCTCACTACAGGCTGGTCCCTCCTTCCCTTGGGCTCCTGTTTCCTCTCTACCCTAGGTTCCAAGCCAGCCTTCCATATTCCTGTCCACTCAGTCTCCTGTCTATCCCACACATCACCACCTCCCGTGCCTCAGTTTCCTTATCACCAAGAGGATCATGGGAACAAACTCTAGCTTCCTGCTCAGGGCATTTGTATATAACACAGCAGTCCACTGAACTAGAGGTTGTGCCAGGCACCCATGAAGGTCATAGAGAAAGGTGGTACCACTTGCCTTTGGGGAGCAAGCCCCTTTTTATGACCTCACAGAGATGAACTTGGGACTCAAAGCCAAATGTGACATTCGGCCTAAACAATAAGACTCAAGGTTGACAGGACTAGCTAGCTGCAAGGGGGAGACCCCAAGCCAGCAACCCTAACATTCGAATTCTTCCACCTACCCCTTTGGCAAAACACTCAGCCTGTCATAACCCTCTCAGTGTCCAGGGGATGACAGCAAGAACCACTCACTGTGTGTGACACTTTTCTGGGTACTAGGACAGGCTTGGGCCCTTCTCATTTCTTCCTGATGAGATTTTTACAAATGAAATGGGAAAAGGTCCAGAAAGAAGAAGTGAGCTGTAAGGTCACTCTGCCTAACCTAGCCCAGATCTATGTGACTGGAGAACACTTACAAAGATGTCCCTCTGCCCCTCCCCAACTGTACTGGCTTATATCCCAGTTAGTGGCAACTGTCATCTATCTAGTAGAGAATTCAAAGGCTGCAGTCAAGGCTGAGAGGGGACAGAGCAGGGCCAGTCACCAGGTGAGGGGCAGGTAGGGTTATAGGCCAGATTCCACTTGGTCCCTCGCTCCTGGAGTATCTTCATCTATCCAGAGAACAGAGGTTGTGGCTGGACCTCCTCAATATTACTGAGTGAGTGTTGGAGAAAGCACATGGAAGACGGGAAAGCTCCCTACCCAAGATGCTGTGGGGATGTGGTGTTGGGGAGGCGGGGCAGGCCTTAGGTCACACATGCTGTGCTTTCAGGAAGCACACTTGGGCCTCTTTGCCTCTCCTGTGGGGCTCTGCATCTAGGCCCTTCCAAGTTATTCACACCTCCCAGAGGGCAGAGGCAGTGCCCACCCATGTTTGTCAGCAAACATACTGACAAGGCTAAGCATACCCAGCTTCCCTATACTCTATACCTTCCCCTCACAGAAGCCTGCCAAAGAATCAGGAGCTAGGTTCCAGTGATGAGGAGCATCCTGCTTTATAGCAGAGCATTCTACCTACCCCCAGCTCGATGGAAACCTCCTTGCACACAGAAACCCGCTGATTCCTTATACGTGCATGCACACACAGTGTGCGAGGCCAATCAACTTGCACCATTTAGCCCCTAGATGCTACACTCTGACACAACCATGTGTGCACACTGGCCAGGCCTGGTGTCCATGCAGATCAGATCTCTCCTCCTCCCACCTCTTTCTCTCTGCTTGCCATCCCAGCTCCAGAAAGCCTAAGAGCTCCTAAAGTCATGGGCAGCGCCTGACAGATGACAGGCAGCCACGGAAAGCCAGGGGAAATGAACAGGTCCCTGGTTTAGGAGGATGGCTCCCTTCTGCTTCTAGGACTTCGTCACCTCCCTGACCTCCAACAGCCAGTAAAGGTGTTTAATTCGTGTCCTACTAAAAATAGCTTCCTAATGGAGTCCAAGACTCTCTCTGAACATTAGTGCTGTGACAAGGGACGTTGGTCTCCATTAGCCAATCCCCGAGCATAGAAATTCTCATTTTTCCAGGGTAGGCTAATGTTTCTGAAAGTCCCACTTGAGTAAGGACAAGGGACATACTGGAAGACACTAGAACTTGTCACTAGGCCACCTCAGACAAACAACTGCCAACCAGTGGCTCAGGACAAAGGCTTTGCCCCACAAGCCCCAGGGGAACATGTGAATCCCTCGCTTGAGACTCCATCTGAACCAACTACTCTGTTTTGCACTGGCCCAGGGCTGGCTGCTGTGTGCACAGGGGAAGTCTTTGAAGACTCCTTTGATATATTCTCTCTCTCCCTAAACCAAGGGTCATACAGGGTATTGAGGCAGACACAAAGAATAATGCCTAACCCTCAGGCCTGCCAGCCGGGTCAAGGGCTAGACAAAGCACTCAGAGGCTGAGGACTTGAGGCGTCCCCAACCTAAAGGAAGTGGGGGGCGTATAAATGTATCCAGGGTAGAGCCCCCAAAGTTATAACATTCCTGTCAGGAAAAATCCAGGAAAGCTTCTTGGAGGAGATGGCACTTCATCATTCTTGTTCTGATCCATGTTTGCGTAAACAAAAGAGGTACACTTATTTTTGGAGTTGCACTGTGGGGTTTGACAGGGGAGAACCCAGGGCTTTATACACGCTAGGCTAGAGCTCTACCACTGAGCTATATCCCCAGAACTAACCGAGACACTTTTGGGGGGCCGTGAGCCCCACCAGTGCTGACTTGTAGAATTTCTCTTAACATTCATCACTGTATTTTCCAGCCACATCTAGCTCCACTCCACCATTCCTGGATACACCGTCAAGTTCCGACTCTTACCAGTGTAGACCAGATTTCCCAGGGCAACAGCTGAAAGATGTTGAGTCACAGCAATCCTCTCCCTGACCCCAGCCCTAAACATCACCTGTTCTAACTACTCACTCCCTCCCACAGATCGCAGCTGAAGCTACCTCCTCCAGGAAGCCCTCCTGGGGTGTAGCATTTCTACTATGTCCCACTCATCGCCTGAACTGTATGCCCCTTATTTTTGAACTGTATTTCCATGTCGAGTTTCTTAGTCTTGTTAATTATTTAACTTCCTACCAGACCATGGGTTTCATGAGGGCGGAGGCAAGTGTGGCCAGCACATACCTCTTCACACACCATGTACCTGCACTTCCATTAAGATTCCCATGACACAGAAAGACTGAGGACTCAAAAAAAGGAGAAGCATGCCCATCATCCAGTATCAGCTGCAACATGCAACTGGAGGACCCAGACCCTCGGACCCTTGGGGGAGGGGGGGCTGAGCTTGAGACAAACAACCCCGAGGGGAAATCAATTCACCTTGCACCACAAGTCAGATCCATCCTGTTTTTCTGAACAACTCGTAGGCATAATGTAATTCATTTTACAACTGTTGAGTTCAGGCAAGCCAGCTTCTCCCATACAGCGTGTCCTCCACCTTTACCGCTGGAACGCAAACCGCCCAAGGTCAGAAAGATGGTTGACAGGAGGAAAAGATGAATGCAGACCCTTTTCTCCTCTCTTCACGTGAGCCCCCTGCCAAAGGCTCTGTGTGTCCACTGAAGTGTACGCACACGGGGCTTCCCTACCTACTCCCTGCTATGGAGCGTTGGAGAACCGCCCCCTGAAACCTCTTATCACCAGGCTATTGGTGTGGGCTTCTGCCTATCTGCGCCTGTTCATCTCCAAAGGCCCACACACAGGGTTACAAACTCAGTCTCCACTTCCTCTTTGGGTATTCCTGGGGCCCTTTATCTGAGCTCAACAAGTCCCGTCGGGTGCGCCCCCTTCCTGTGTGGATGCTGCCTGCCCACCCTCTGCCACACCATGGTACTTCCCAGAATGTCTTGTGCAGGACAGGAAGTGTGGCCCCGCAGCTCTGCTTCCTCTCAGAAATCCCATAAACGTAGAGGACAGTGAGGGTGGGGCCTCTCAGGAAGGGCCTTAGCTACTGTTGTCCCACAGTGCCTTTCCTGTGAGCATATGGCATTACTCTCAATTGTCCTTCAACCTAGTTGTCACTTCCTCCAGGAAGTCCTCTCTGATTACTTCTGCTGCCCCCAAGCCAAGAACCCTGCTAATTCAAGGACAAGCTCAGAGATTGGGACTTCGCCTGAGAGGCCTTGGAAGAACCAGAAGCACATAACCATACTGTGCTTACAAAGACCCTGTGAAGGCAAAGGGCCACTGTGCGGAGAAACGAGAACCAGTGTCGTCGGTGTTCAGCAGACAAGAGGTGGTAGTGACTGGCAGGAGGCAAGGGGCAGTGAGGTGGAGAGGAAGCAGACAAAGCCAAAGTACAGGAAAGACACAGACCTCTGGGTTGCAGATAAAATGAGGGGATCTAGGGGGCAGTAAAAGCCCAGCAGACACCTGGGTAGTGGAGAGTCACTAACCTGGTACTCCCAGAAGGAGGTAAGAATTTCCTGTGACACCCATGAGTCAAACCGCAGTGCACCTAGTATTTTTGTTAAAGATCCCTTATGTGTGCATGGGGGAGGCAGAGGCAGGCACATCTCTGAGTTTGAGGCCAGCCTGGTCTACAAAGTGAGTTCTAGGGCAGCGAGGGCTACACAGGGGTACCTTCTAAGGAGTGTGGGGTGGATCCCTATGTGCAGGCTAGCCTGAGAGCCCTGGGCCTACTAATCCCTCTGACAGCCAGTTTATCCAATCAGAAGGAAGATGACCTCCCAGACCTTGAGGCCTCTCCCTCTGCTTCTCTCAAGAGCCCCCTGGAATCCAGGCTTCAGATAGACTCAACCTTCACAGTGCCTGCTCCTGCCCACTGTTTAGTCACTCTGCAGGGGCCATCGTGCTGGCTAAGACCAGGGCTGCAGAGCTGAGCCTCAGGCCTGGCTGTCTGTTGCTGTGGATCATTTGTTGACCATCTCTGGGACTCGGTTTCCCTACCTTTGGGAAGGGGATGTTATTAGTTGCCACCTCCTTAAATGCTTTGGGGCTCAGATAAGTGGCTGCGGGGCAATAGTAATTGTTTAGTCCTGAGCCTGGTCTAAGAAGTTCAGGGCATAGCTTCAAGGATTGCCTTATTTCTGAGATGGCCAGGGTGGCCCCTGGTCTGCGAGAGAAAAGATAGCAAGTCTCTAAGCCCTCCTCCCAGCCCACATGCTTGGGAATGGATTCTAAAGGCTTCTGCTCCTACAGGAGGTGATGTCAGGCCTGACCGCTGTTGTCAACAACGGCCACCCCTCAGGAGACTGACACACTGGCAGAATCTCAGGGCACTGGAGGCCATATGAGTCTGAGGTCATATCTTCTCTTTGAGAGCCGCAGTGGTAACCTTGTCACTCCAGCAAGTCCTGTGCTGAGCTCCTCAAGAAACCAGATCAGACTCCTCCCCAGCCTCAAGGCCACACTGTTGACTGAGCCTACTGCCTACTGCCCCCTTTGCCTCCATCCCTAGACTAAGAGGTGCCCTGCCCACTCGGCTGCCTATGACAGTGAACACATGCCTGTTTTAAGAGTGCACTGCGGCCCTTGTCACAGCAGCAATGGCCGAGCCCTGACCAGCTTGCCATCTCAGCACTCTGCAGCAAGAGACTGAAGTTACTCTTGATAAACCTCCCCCCCCCCCCCCATGCAGCTCAGCAAGCACCCAGAAGCCAAACAGAAGCAGAACAGAGGGAAAGTGACCAGCTTCCTGCCAAGGTGCTGAATGGACAGATGGGCTGCAGAAGACAGAAGAGGGAGAAAACTGGATTGGTGGCCTTGACCATAAAGAGCATTGATGGCCCAGGGATCCATCACAGCCACCAAGGTGCTGCTCACTTAGCTGGTGCTGCTTCCTGAAGGGTATGTACCCTCAACACTTCACCTCAGGAAGGTTCAGTGGGCTGGGTCAAGAGGTAGGTGGCCAAGGGTCTCCAATTATGAGCAAAAGAGAGGATTTTGAAGACTCAGGAAGTCTAAACCTTCAGGTAGGGAAGAGGACTAAATAAGCTGTGCCTTGACTCGAGATTAAAGTGGAACTGAATTTAAATGACCCCCTCTTGTAATAGTAAGTCCTGTTCTGTCCACAAGCAATCACTCACATTTATTGAGTTTGCCATGTACTGGGCACCCAGGACTAACCTCACCTACCTGAGCACACTAAGTTGTGTCTCAGGATCCCACAAGAGAGCAGTTGTTATGCAACCAGCACTTTACAGCTAATTTTACTAAGGCCCAGAACATCAAATGTTCTCAGGTCCCATTGTGAGATACACGACAGGATTCAAATCCAGGCAACTAGGTTGTACGCAAGCCTTTGGCCATTCCACTCTGCTGTCTCCCTTCAGGATACCAACATCCACACCTGGGCTTCTCAGGGTCACCTCTCAGGCTCACTCACAGTCAGTCAGGGCCAGGGGCTTCCAGAGTCACTCTTAAAGTAGGAATGAGTACAGTTGTCATGTGTGAATGTAACTCATTCACACAGTAAATCTGTGCAGGATGAAGGAGGCAAAGTTGTTGACAGAGGAGAAAAGAGGCCTAGCCTCCTGCCTGGGCTACCACACTTACAAGCCTCAAAGATGGGAGCTGAGCACACACTGTCTTGCTCCAGAGCCACCATTTTGTGGGGAAATAGCTTTTGCACTGTCCACCTGCATCTGTCTGTCTTTCTAGACAAAAGGTCTTATTCTGTAAAAACTGAGGTGGAGTCCCACATATCCCCTACATGGCAGACTCTGGGAGATCAGAGCTGGGCCACACTGCCCCCACCTGCTCTGCTAGCTGGCCAGGAAACAGGGTAACTCAGAAGCATTCCTTGATTCTTGGTAAGAGAGTACCTCTGCTGAATCAGAGTGGAAGGTGGCCTGGCAAGATGGTTCAGTGGGTGAGAAGCTCTTGCCGACAAGTGCTCAACAACCTGAGCTGAAATCCTTAGAACAGAGTAGAAAAGAACTGGACTCCTGATAGCTGTTCTCTGACCTCCACATGTGAGCCCTAGGCATTCACACACATGAGCAAGCGCGCGCACACACACACACACACACACACACACACACACACACGTGTGCCCGAAGTAACAATTAATAAGGCTTTAAAACATTTAATGAAAGAGTCATAGTCGGGCTGGAGAGAAGGCTCAGCAGTTAAGAGCACTGACTGCTCTTCCACAAGTCCTGAGTTCAATTCCCAGCAACCACATGGTGGCTCACAACCATCTGTAATGTTATTCAATGCATTCTTCTGGTGTGTGTCTGAAGACAGCTACAATGTACTCTTATTATAAATAAAAATAAATAAATCTTTAAAAAGAAAGAGTGAACAGGTGAGATGCACTAGCCCATAGGTAAATTGCGGCAGCAATGGAAGGGCTCTCAGGCTTCTCATTCTAAAATGTCCCTCCATATTTGTCAGGGACAGAGTGACAGGGAACAGCCAGCGGAGATATCAAGGTCGTTTCTGACACACAAGTCTAAGAGAATAACAGGAACAGCCAGATCCTCCCACCCAGGGCCCTGGCCAGCCCTATCCCTATCTTGGCAGAAAGCCTGGGCTGTGTGCCTGGGCTCACACCAGCTTCCAGCCACCTGGGACCACAACCCTTAAATCATTACTACCCATTGGGGTTGGAAGTCTCTGATGATGACCCCTCCTTTGGGGTTGCTTGTTTGCAACATCCTAACATGGTACTCTGAAGGTGATTAACCAACAGGGGTGTTTGCCCTTCATTCGGTGCTGCTGTGAGTCTGAGTGGGAATCTGTTCTGAGGACCAAGGACAGTATCTCCTCCCTCCCAAAAGTGGAGATGGTAGTAGACCCTGCTTATCCTTGAGGCAGAGCGAAAGCAGAGCGACATCGTCAACAAAGGCCCAGCCCAATGCCATCTCCCAACAGAGCCACTCCAAATGACTTCTGATGCCTAAAACATTTACCTCTGAATGTGCTGGACCTCTCCCAAAATGTCCATCCATTCTCATTCCTGACCCAACCTGTCCCTTCAGAGTGTCTCCCTGACCCTTTCGTGGACAGAAGTCAGCCTGGGTCAGATTCAAACACTTACTAGTCGGAGAACAGCTCAGTGTATACAGTGACCCCTGGGCCAGCTGCTCCAAGGGGGAGTTCACTTAAAGAATGGAGGCCTAGTTAGATGATTTCTTAGGCTCTGTCAATATTTAGGGTGGTAGAGGCAGGCCTTGATCTAAGAAGGTGTGATAACCTAATGGATGTGACATCACCTGGACAAGGCCAGGCAGGAACCCAGGGCTGTGGGCTGCCCTATCACATCTCTCTAGGTGACCGCACATACCCTGACTTCCTAGGTGCAGTGCCCAGTAGAACATAAATTCACTGAGACATGGGCAAGCTTGGAGCAGAGCAGTCAGGCCTGATATCCGCCAAACTGGAACCAGATCTGGAAACGACCGGGTTGAAAAAGCCCCAAGGAAATCTATAGAGCCCCCTTCACACACACTGACACACAGGGCCCTCTCTGTAGGCCACCAACAGTCTATGATGGCTCATGGCCTCTCAGCAAGGAGGTGAGACCCCGCCTGGTACTCGAAACCACTGGCTTCCTGACAAAAGCATCCCAAAGGTTCAGGTCTCCCCAGCCTAAGCTGTCTCCCAGGGTAGTACCCAGTTTAATTTGTGTCATTCATAGACGACTGTTTAGTTCAAGCAGCCCATCGCCACCTCTGAAAGCATTTTTTTTTTTTTGCTGTCCTGGAAATCATTCAGACCCAGGCCGGAGGCTGTTCTATCTATCCCGAGATTCCTGCGAGACCTCCCCAAGCTGCCTTGAGAGAATGAACAAGGCCAGGCCTGCATGAATGGAACCAGGTTTGAAGTACCTATTTTCCCAAGGCTCTGGAGAACCTGGACCTTCAATGGCCCATCACCCTGTCCCAGGTAGAGTGTATGTGAATATATGTTAAGTCTGTCTTCTGTTGCTAGAACCAACCAATACCTGAGGTGAATCAACTTACATGGCAGAATTTCATATTAACTCATTGAGTCTCAGAGGCTTTAATTCATGGTGACTTGGCCCTGTTACATTCATAAAACATGTTACATCGTGTTGGTGATGTAGGATGGGCAAACTGCTCATTTCTTGGTAGCTATAAAGTCAAGAGAGAAGGGAATCTGAGATTCTCCATGTTTTCTTCAAAGACACATTACTAATGACCTAATTTCTACCAAATACCATCCCTCTCAATAGTCTGTGAGCTGATGGGGCCCAAATATTTAGTAGGGGCCTTTAGAGAATATTCCAGACCCAAACTATAGCAACAGGGAACAGCAGTAAGGAGAAGTTAGGAACAGAAAAACAAGACAGAGTTAGAGAATACTTTTGGACTTGTCCTGTGTGCCAGGCACTGTCTTAGAGACCAATGTGGACTCATTTATTTTGTCCCCAGAACAAGGAAACAGACATCCACAGAGATTTTCTAATGGGGCCAAGGCCGTGAGGTCAGTAAGCAGGACTTGGAGGTGAACTTGATATGTTTTAATGTCTCAACAGCACACCTTGCATGCTGCTAGCTCAAATCTTCTTACAGGATTCCCAGGGAAGCTCAGCATGGTGCAGGGATGGAACTGGCATCCAACCTGGAAACCAGCTCTTGCCTCTACTGGAGCCTGCACAGTTGCAGGGTCACTGTGCCTAAGATAGAAAAGAAGATCTCTCTCTCTCTCTCTCTCTCTCTCTCTCTCTCTCTCTCTCTCTCTCTCAGACAGGGCTTCAGAGGGCCCTAAACTTCTCTGACAACCTCAGTCCACTTAAGTGTGTGGTCACTGGGTGAGAGAGTTGTTCTGTCTGCAGCCACCTCTGGATTCTTTAGCCCCTGGGGCCTCCCCTGAAGCATTGGCTCCTAGGCAGCATGCTCTCACTGTGCCAGAATGTTTGTCATCTCTTGACACTAATATTATTTAAGGCCTAGAGTCTCATGTAAGGCTTCCTTTTAGCAAGATTGTCTCATTTAATAAAACTCCCTGTCTCTGTCCCCCAAGGTAATCACGTTGATGACAGCACAGTCCCCGAGCTGTGATTTGGTCTGGGAATAGAATTATCAGGAAGACCAGCTTGGCTGTCACAGATGCTCTGTTTGGGGTTTTCCCTTGAAGTAAACAGAAAGACTCCCAGTGGAAGGAACAACTCAGCAGGGACTATTGCAGCTGGCCTCCCCACTGGCCACTCTGTACTCAATGGTCACCCTCTCAAAGGCACAATTAATAAACATTTCCCAGTCTGGGCTGGGAAAGGGGCTACTGTTGATCAGGTAAGTTATCTGATCTGTTTGCTAGCTCACATTTCTCCCTCTCTCTCTCTCTCTCTCTCTCTCTCTCTCTCTCTCTCTCTCTCGTTTTGTTGAATGTGTTTTTGCTTTTGTTCTTTGAGATAGGATCTCATGTAGCCCAAGCCAACCTCAAATTCACTTTGTCGTGAGTATGACCTTGAACTTCTGACCCTCCTGCTTCCACCTCCACAATGCTGGCTTATAGGCATGTACCAGCCTGCTTGGTTTATTCAGTGCTGGCACTTCATGCATGCTGGCATGTACTCTACTAATTGACCTATATGCCCAATTCTCAAATACAGTGGATGAAAACGACAGAGACGGCACAGGAGCAGAGCAGTCCAACAGAGCCAGCTCAAATCCTAGCCACGACTCCTGCTACTGTGACCCGGATGGAGTTACTTCCCTTCTGCATCCCAGGGTCATCTAAGACATGGCCATCATCACAAAGATGTTAAAATCAGTGGATAAGCAAGAGGAGGCTCCATAACATGAATTAAAGAGTCCTCTTCCTCCTTGTCCATGACCCAAAGAGAGGGACGAGCAAGAATATTATACACATTTAGGAAGAAGGAAGACGAATTGAGTTAATGTATGCCAAGCACTTGACATGTGGTAAATGTTCAGGAAACTGTTATTGTTAGCATCATTATTATTCAACACCACCACAGCCACCATCACTGTCATCATAACCATGATCACCATTACCATCCTTATCACCATCACCACCACCACGATCACCTCCTCCATCACCTCGGCCATCATCACCACCACCATCATCATCCTTTGCCATCAGTACCACCACCGTCACCATGCCCACCATCTCCATTATTACCACCACTGCCACCACCGTCAGCAGTACCACCATCACTATCACCTTCATTAGGTGAGTAGCGAAGCCCTTTGGAACTCTAAAGGTCACAGTGGTGTGCTCTGTTCTCGCTTGCTGCATAGCCATGAGCTGGGCCTAAGTGTCATCTTCTCTCTGGCCTAAGTGTCCATCTGTGATCAGCATTGTTGAATTTGGAGACCCAAGTGATGATGAATGTATGTGGTGGTCTGTCACTCAACCTGGTGTGCTTTCTCTCCCTGGACTAGAGGACCCAGGAAAGACCAGGGGCCTCCTGGATCCCAAGGAGTTCTAAACCTATAAATGACACATGCAAAATCACATATGACCAGAAACTGGACCCAGCAGGCAGAGAGGATATTTGAGTATTTGAAGTCTCCAGAGGAATCAATTTAGAGCTTGCTATGCTCTGCTGGGCTGATGACTGCAAACTATGAGCCATGCTCTGCAAAAGGACCCGGGGAATGCAGCTGGGAGAGATAGGTTTGAATCCCTCGTCCTCCAGACATTCACTGATGACCCTTGGGAACTCTGAGACCAGTTTTGCACCTATGTCATGGCAGTCCTGTCGAAAGAAAGTTCTCTTAAGGGACCAACAAAAGAGCTAAGGACAGGGTGAAATGACACCAGAAGGGGGTGGTGGACCACCTTGGAGTTCTAGTAGAGAAAGCAACTCCATCCCAACAGTCAAACATCAAAGGTAGGAATCACTTCTGAAACCCCTGTGGTGTCAGAGCCCACAACGAAGGGGCATCGCTGATGCCCATGAAATGCTAACTGAGCCATTGCATGGGTTGATGACAGTGAATCTGGGAGCTGATGGCTCACTGCATTGGCAAAGGGCTTTCCATACAAACTTGAGGACCTGAGTTTGGAGCTCTATGACCCATGTTTAAAAAAAAAAAATTTAAAGGCACAGCAGCATGTATCCATAACCCAAACTCTGGCAGGAGGGAGACAAGTGGATCCCTGGGGCTCACTGGTTAACCGTTAGACACACTGGTAAGCCCCAGATTCAGTGAAAGACACTGTCTAAAACAATAAGGTGTCATGTGATTGAAGAAGACACCCAATGCCATCCTCTGGCTCCATACATGAATACACACATATACACGCATAGATAAACACACTGTAGCGGGTCACATCTGTCAAATGTCTATTTTATGCTTCTGGGCCCACATTCGACTTTCAGTGGGACTTTACCCCATCTTCAAGTTCGGTACATTCTGTCATTGAGCAGAGCAAAAGTAACATAACGTAACTTCAGATTTCAGTTCATAAAAGTAATGCACCTTCAGGGGAACCAGCATGCTGGAAGGAAGCCCCAGAAGCCACAAAGAGAGATGACATGCAAGTGCTTACAGGCTACCTTAACTGGGCTGCTGGGTCAGCATGGGAGGGGTAGAGCAGGGGTAGCCTTCAGATGATAACATCCCAGCCAGCGTTTAAAGGAGTACGGAACAGAGGCAAGCTATCTCTGTGGCGTGCCTGATCCAGCTTCCGGAAGCACAGTCTGTCTCCAGTGGTCTCAGCCTGCCAGTTTTCAGGAGGCCATTTTAGGCCACTGTGGAGTGAGTAATGCAGAAGTCATATCTCTAAAAGGCCACACTGGCTAAACCCAGCCAGGAGCCAGGGCATAAATGAATCTATAGGAGCCTCCCTCCTGGAACAACAGCTGAGGAGAAGGAACACAGGATGTAGAGAAGAATGTCTGCCTCCTATAGGAAGAAAGCCAGGAACTGAGGATGCTCCATACAGTCTGCCTGAATCTTGAGAGCCATTCTTATGAGGGACAGAGGCTTCATCCCACCTGCCTGCACACATGTCCCCATCGCCTATCTGGCCATGACACCCTCCCATTGTCTACCCTTTCCCACTCAGCCCCATTTTGTCCCACAGCCAGCTTCGTGTCACACACACCTTCTTGTCTGGAAACTCTAACTATTCAGTCCTATCTGCTTCCCATTGCACAAACTCCGGGGCCAGTGAGAGTTCTGCACGGTGAACAGAAGAGGTAGGTAGAGTTGTATTGTTGACTTGGGGAGGAACTGGCTGCCTCCGCCCTCCGCATGCTGGCCTGTACTCCTTTCTTGCTTTGGATTGTCTCAAAGCCTTCCTATACCCAGCCTCTTCTATCACAGTCCCTCTGAAGCCCCTCTACCAATGCACTCCTTCACTTTCCCTCAACCCCATCAATGATGGCAGTGTCTAAGAGAGTGGGCAAGTGCATCTCCACTGAGTCCCAGCGGGGACTTCTCTAAATCCCCTGTGCACCTTCCTCCAGCAGTATTGGGCAGGACTTTATGCAAGAATTCCCAGCAGCAGAAATCATCCCTGTCACCCATGCACCCCCCGGCATCTCACACGGGCTTCTTCCCCCACCCTGAGGATCACACCTAATCACTTATTGAACTATGGCTACCACAGGAGCAAGGCCTGTAGCTTCCTATTGTTCCTGATAAACAATAACCACACTTGATTTCTCAGCCACTGTCCCTCAACTAATTATATGTTCTCATCAGGAACCCCACCTCCCAGTTCAGGAAGGCGATGACCTGCCCAAGGTCTTCCAAGCGAAGAGTTTCAGAGTCATGGCAAAGCTAGATTTATCCCTACACTGATGACTTAGAGCCTTTCCCACTCCGGTACTGCATGCTGGGCCTTCAAGTAAGGAAGAGGCACTCAATAAATATTTAGAGAAAGGCACAAGACCATAGCTGCTCCTCATGGCAAGGCAGCAAGCAGAAACGAACCCTCTGCAACAATTTCCAATTCAAATGCCATGGCTGCATGGGTGAATCCTGATGCACTGAAGCCTTTGCGGGTTTTGGGGAAGGGCTTTGTACTTTCAACAATGAGAGGTGGCAAGAGGATGTCCCCAGAGAACCCCTGGGAATCCCTTCTTCACCATGATTTCAGATGTGAGAGGGAAAACATTTTGCAGCAAACAGACTCTGCTTGTTACAGAGGGAGGGAGGCAAGAACTCAGATCCCATTATTTAACAGGTGACAATACTCATGCTGCCAGAGTCAAGGGACAGATTTGAGGTCACTCAGATAGGGATGGGCACCAGCTGCTTTGATTCCCAGGCTAGGGATGGGGCTTTTGCATATCCTGTTACCAGCAGCTCTTAGATGACCTGCTCTGGTTGGCTTTAGTGGAAAGGGTAGAGGGCACAGTCCTGAATGCCGGCAGAGGCCATAAAGAAGTCTATCCGAAAAAGGCTGATTGTCCCCAAACACCTCTTCAGGCTCAGCCCCCAGTTTCTGCAGCAGGTGGTCATCAGCACACATGGCCAGAATCCCCTTCTTACATGATGCTTTCTAGAAAAAAGGAAGGGACTACACAGCCCATGCTCTATCTGTGGCAGTGGAGTGGTGTCCCTACACACCTCAAAGGACCTTCTAGCCAAACGACTAGAAAATTCTCAATCTCCACCAAACCGTAGTATTTAGAGGTGAAAGGGGTGTTTCAGAGGCTACTTAGCACCAAGTAGAAAGCCAACCCTTGTCCTTTGACCTTGAGACCTTGGGAAAACTTCATCTCTCTAAACCTCAGTTTTCTTGCCTGTTAAGTGGGGCTCAATGGAGCTAAACACTCCTCTTCAGATGTGGTGAGTGTGAGATTGGCTTTGTCACAACTTAGGATCACACTTGCCCTGTCACCAGGACCTCTGCTCTGGTCCAGGCCAGAGAAATACCAACAGGCCAGCCCAGATGGTCTAGTCCCATGGCCACTGGAACCAGACAGCACTCAAAGGACTAAGTGATGGCTTAGCAGAGCAGAAAACTGTGCCAGTTTCTCAGGAACACTTCTAAGCAGTGGTGTGAAGGGACCTGAAATAGGGTCAAGAAGCATAGTGAGGCCAGAAGGTTGCCAGTGCAGTGTGGTGAAGCCAGAGAATGGCTGGGATCCAGACTCCTGCTCATCGTTGGAGAGCCACCCATTGCAAGGCCTGGCAGGCCATACCCCATAGCACATAGAAGAGGCTGCCAGGGCTCTGTGTGGCTGGAGCCTGTAGTAGGGCATGCCTCAGAAGCTAGCACCAGCTCTCTCCAGACTGTGGGTCAAGTCCTGAGTTAGCTGATGACATTGTGCACTGGAGTGAGCACTTTGTGTGTACACTCAATTAAGTCTTGCTTTGCTCTGATGATTTAGAGTCTACCTCAATCCATAAAGGATTCATAAGGTTATATAAAGCAATAAAATAGAATGGACAGTAACACAAGAATTGAAAGTCTGACTGGTAAAAAAGAGAGACTCAAAGTCTTAAGTGTTATTGAAAGTGTCAGTCTTTAGACCTGAGCCTCCTGGTAGGAAGTGCAACAAGGGATACCCAATTGGTTACACAATATCCATGACATTTAACAATGCTATAAAGTCCCATGTTTGGGAAAGTCATAACTGCTTCTCGTTGTAAAGCAGAAATTTGTCCTGACAGTCTTCATTATAGAATGACATAGGACAGACAAAAAGACACATTTGGGAGAATGACATCATACCATCAAACTGCTCAACAAAAGGAGACCAAAATGCTATTATTTGGAATACATCCTTCCCTGGCTCAGCTTTAGGCTTGGGCAGATGAGGTTGGAGAGATGTAAGAATGGAACAATCTTATCTTCATTGTTCATTTGCTTATCAAATTTCATTTATGGCCAGTGAGGTGGCTCAACGGGTAAAGGTGCTTGCCATCAAGCCTAATGACCCAAGTTCAATCCCCAGGCCCCATAGTGGTGGGAGGTGAGACCTGGCTTCCACAGATGTTCTCTGACCTCCACACATATATACGTGGTGTGGTATGTACATTCATACACATGTGTACGTGTGTGTGTGTGTGTGCACATGCACACACACACACACACACACACACACACACAAAACACTGATTGGTTCGCTTCTGGTGTGGAGCACTGGGAAAGCCTAGAAGGCAGGCAGGCCTGGGCCTTGCCTTTCTGGGCCTCAAGATGAGGAGGACAAATAGGCTGTTAAGAACAGACTTTGTCATTGTTGTTGTTGTGTTGTGTTTGTTTGTTTGTTTGTTTGTTTGTTTTCTAAACAGAGTTTCTCTATGTAGCCCTGGGAGTTCTGGAACTCCATCTGTAGACCAGGCTGGCTTTGAACTCAGACATCCATGTGCCTTTTCCTCTGCCTCCCGAGTGCTGAGATTAAAGGTGTGCGCCACCTCCTGGCCTAACTAGGGTCTTCAAGAGAGGCCAGGCACTATGGGAAAATGGATGAGGGGCTTCAAGGTGAGTTTAGGAGGGCAGCCTGGAGTTAGTGAGATCCAAGCCAGATTGGGTGAGGCTGCTTGGGTAAGTCCTGACTGGGTATGTAGGTGTGGAGAATGAGCAGCACAGACTGGATCATCAGAAGTAACTGCTGAGGAACCCACAGCCAGGAAAGAGACTCCAGAGACCGAGCTGTTCTCCTGCCATTGTCAAAAAATCCTGAGGCAAAATGGAGCCACGCAGAGGATGATGGCCCCTTAATTTTCACAGACACAGGATATCTGTGTCCACCAGAGGAGCAAAAGGCATTTTGGACAAACCACTCTCAGATCTGGAACCTACCCGAGACTCTTGGAGCTAAGTAAGCCCTTTGCCACCTGCCCAGACTCCTTCATTTTATACCTAAGGACCTGAGGACCCAAGAGGGAAGGGAGTTATCCAAAGAGTCACAAGTGACAGTTCTGGAAGTTTGGAGCCAAGAGGAAGCAGAGGGGGTGCGATGGTGGGATTTGGCAAGTCAGAGAGAGGGAGATGATAGATAGCTAGATAGATAGATAGACAGATAGATATGAGGAAATTCTCGTGAGAGTAGAAGAACCCTGAGCTTGGAACCCATTGCTGAGACCAGGCCACATGGCTGTGCCCTAACCTGTGTCTCCTCATTTGGTCAGTGGGGTGGTTCTGACACACCCCACAGGGCTCCTAGGAAGAACAGAGAGTGCTTTGTAAATCATTAAGTCCTATGTGTTGTCCCAAGTGCCAGGAAGAGGGTGACTTCAGGGACAATGAGCATTTGTAGCCCTACGCTCAGCTTTGATGGTGGCCTTTGAGGGAGGAAGGTAGGTCCTCCTACCTCATAGACCATAGAGGCTAAGTTCACTCACCTACCCAAGCTCTCCCAGCTCAGAGAGGGTAGAAAAAGGATGTGGAGTCTAAGTCACACAGCAAAGGGCACAGCAGACACACAATGGAACATGAGTAGGGGAAACAAAATCCAACCCCCAGGAAATGCACAGTCACTGTCTCATGGCCTCCAGTTTAAACAATGTTTTACCCTGGTAGTAGGAGCTCAACCTAGCTTCTAAACATGGGGCCAATGGTCTCCCATTGTGACCACATGATGCAACCCACCTGCCACAGCTGCCTTGCTCATGATAAAGCCCTCCAATTCTCTGGTCTTGGAACAGCTTGATTCTGTGTCTAACTCTGTGGGCCTAGGGTTCAGCAGATGGAGCACAGTAGAGATGATGTGGTTCTATGCCATAGTGTCTAGGGCCTGAGTTTGAAAACTCAAGCAGACAGGAAGTCTGGGTGAGTGTATTCTTCAGGGACTGAGGGCCACCATGCCTCTAGCAAGGCCTCTTGAGCTTCCTCTAGACACAGCAGCCTGGGAGGGGATGCTTCATACTCAAACAAGAGCTTCTAGAGCAAGTATCCTTGTAACGTGATAGAAGCTGGGAAGCTGGATTAGGGTTAGGGTTAGTGTCTCTCTTGCCACCCTCACTGGATATAGAAGTCACAGATCTGCTCTCACATTCAAAGGAAGGTCACAGAGGCCCAACTTCTCTGCGGGAGGAATGCCCAAGGATGTGCACCCAAGCAAAAGCTCAACTACCAGCCTGGCAGAGAGGGCAGGGACCCACCCTTCATAGACTGCTCAGAAAGGCCAATGGAAGGCATGGCATGGTTAGTTAGAGTGACCCAAGACCCAACCAGACCTCTGCTGCTTGTGGCCCTGGCCTCTTGCAGCCCATCTTTGGCTCCTATATCCTTCCCTAGAATTATCAGAAAAATAAACCTGGCACTCCCCAAACCAGGGTCAGATCCCATCTGATGTGGCCAATGGCCCTGATTGAGCCACATGACTTTGGGAGCCTAGGACTCTACTTCCTCACAGTAATACCATTGCTTCCCTCCCAAGACTCTGAAGAGGCCCAGAGGAGACAGCATATGTGAAACCCAGACACCAACAGTTTCTTTCTTGGGGCTGAGGTGGGGCAGGGCACTCAAGGCTGGGACTGCGTTTGAGAGACTGATTCACCAGGTTCTTGCTGCATGGGCTTGTCTGTACTTGACATTGTTGCAAGCACCTCTCAGGCATGTGGCCCCAGCTCCAGTCACAGCTCTCTGATCACATTTCCTGCTTGGGGGTTCACAGGGATCCCTCAGAGTATCCACAGACAAGGAACTGGCTAAAGGCTCTCCATCCATGAGGCCCTGATCCAAAACAGGCCCTAAGGGCACATGGATTTGTGTCTCCCTGGCTTGCCCAAACCGATTGGTGATTCTTCAGACCAGCCATTTGCATGGTTCCAAGAACCTAGGAAGCCACTGTAGAACATTGTTTCCCAGGGGCAGGGATGGAAAATGGATCTATTTTATCCATCTGTAAAATGAAAATATTCACCTTCTCCCTGGCTTCATTGTACCCCTGTGCTCACTCATGGCCACCACCACAGCCACGAGATTCTGATCTCTACTTGCACGGCTTCAGTGACAGTGACACTCCTAGGCAGCCTGCTCATGTCTAGGCAGCACAGGTAATTATAAGAATTCCAAGCTGGAACTAATCCCAGCACCTGGGAGGCAGAGACAGGCAGAGCTCTGTGAATTTGAGGCCAGTCTGGTCTACAGAGCAAGTTCAAGGTCAGCCAGGGCTACACAGAGAAACTCTGTCCCAGAAAAAACAAACAAACAAACAACGAGCAACAAAAATCAAAACAAACAAGCAAAACAAAAATCCCACCACTACTACTGCCAAAAGAATTCCACAGTCAATCCACCTTTCCCTTCCAACACCCACCCCCAGGCCTACCAAGGAAAAGACAACCAGGAAGAAAGGACAGGGCCTGAATTCTGGGGTCAGGAGGAATTGACCACACTCTAGTCTTGGCTTGCCTCTTGATAGTTTGCATCCTTTGAGTCCTCAAGCCTCAGTTGTCCTATCTGTAAAATGAGAATAGTGACAGCAGGCTGAGGGCAGGTTGAAGAGATGACAATCCATAACTTGCATGAAAATATCTGGGACAAATTCACCCATTTCCCATTCCTGCTTGGACACATGGCTGGTCTGAAGAATCACCAATTGGCCTGGCCAGTCCAGGGAGGCACAAATCCATGTCCCCTGACACATGGTTGGTACTTCTAGGAAAGCTGGGGGTAGGGGGCTTTTCTATTTCAATTTCTAGGTACAACTTATCATGTACTAAATGAAAACAACCATATGAGTGCATGGATGGATGGTGGATGGATGGATGGATGAATGAATGGGTAGGTAAGTATATGGATGAGTGTATGAATGGGTTGGTTAATAGATGGATGAGCAGATATATGGCTATATGAATGGGTGAGTAGGCGTATAGATGTGTGGGTAAGTAAATGGATTAATGGATGGATGGATGGATGGATGGATGGATGGATGGATGGACGGGGAGGATGGATGGATAGATGGATGGATGGATGGATAGATGGATGGATGGATGGATGGATGGATGGTTGAATGGGTGGGTATGTGGCTGAATGCATGGGTAGGTAGATGAATGAATGAATGAATGGGTAGGTGGGTGTATGGATGAGTGGGTGAATGTGTGGGTTAATAGATGAACAGATATATGGATAGATGAATAAGTGAGTAGGTGGATAGATGTGTAGGTAAGTAAATGGATAGGTATGTGGATGGATAGATGGATGGATGGATGGATGGATGGATGGATGGATGGTTGTGGAGGGTAGGTTGCTGGTAAGATCACCAAGTGAATGGCTTCAGTAGGTCTCATCCCATTGGGAATCCCCACCTCTTTATTACCACCTTGGATTCTCCTGGGGGAAAACATCATCTTTTTTTGAGGACAGGGTAGAGTGGCCCTGTTAAAATTACTCAACACAGGAAGAAGGTTTATAAGCATGGGTTGACAGGTTCTAGCAGATTCTGACTCGGGGATCTGAGCAGACCTGAAACTAGCCAGTTCCAGTTTCAAGTCAGAGGTCTTGGTGCTCAGCTAGCCACACTGGGAATCATTCGTGGATTCGCATGGAAGAACTGACTTCTAACAGCCGCTGTACAACAAGCCTGCAGCCAAGATTTGGTGCCCTGGCTTTGGAAAGGACAGTGGGAGAGTAAGAAAGCACCCTTCCACCCCTGGGGGGCATACGGGCATGACACTGTCCCACTCCCACCTCAGTCAATCTGCTAGCCACCTCCAGATACACTCCTGTCAAATAAAGACATGGAGCCACTTGATTGCATGGAAGCAGAACCCCAGCCTGGAAGGTGTCACTTCCCTGCAAGAATGCTATATAACTATGCAGTGACCCTAGAAAGTAGGACAAGGTGTTCAGAGGATCTGGCAGGCCATCAGCCCATGATAGGCCTTCCATCAAAAAGAAGCCCTGGAAAGAGACCCTGACTTCCTAGATCATGCATATATGTACACATATATAAGCAAATGTAGAAGGACCCAACACTCCCCCCCTCCCCCCGAACTTTAATGAAGGTAACAGAGACTCACCTGAAGGTTCAGCTTGGTCACTAATTTGTCATGTGCCTTCAGTCCATTTTTTTCTCCCTCTGGGTCTTGGTTTCTCTCCCTGTAAAATGGACTCCTCCTTGCCCTGGAAGGGATTGATTTCACGCGAGTTATGATAGCTTCATATTTTCCGTTCTTTTACCTAACTGATGTGATCCAGCACTAAGCCATGCAGTGTACAAGAAGAACTAAGTTTGGGCCTCATGGAGCTAACTCATCTCTGATCTCTGGCACCTTGACCTTTTCACATGTTGTTGTCCACACTCATACACATAGGAGAACCCCACAACCCCATTTTTAGCTATGTGGGGTAAGACTGTGAGCTTGTAAGGGCTCGGACCCCAAAGATCTCACTTACCTTTAGCTGGAATCTGCCCCTCCTCTTCTGAAGAAGTGCTGAGAAAATGCCCCCCATCCCTTCTGCCCACCCACTCATGCTCAACCTACCCTAGCCCTAGCTGTCTCAGCACCAGTAGCTGTCGGATCTCCTCACATCTGCAAGCACAGGTTGCCAAGGTAAAGAATCTAAGTCTTGCTTTGGGCTTTTTGTGAGCTTCCTACTCATTTGTCAGATTGAGGTGGGGGCGGAGGCACTATGGGACACCTAAGAGATCCTGCAAGTGCCTTGGGCACCACTAAAACATTGGTTCTCTCCGGGTTTGTAAAGACAGAAGGCCAATGTGTCTCTTACACCTTTTTCTTTGCAACCTACGAAGGGGTCTTTAGAGCTTTGGTGACAAGTGATGTCAGAAGCTGGAACGCATAGGCAGGGGTGAGAAGTCAGCTGTCTTGGCTTCCAGAAATCACAAAAGAAAAGGGCATCTGCAGAGTGGTACTCTGGGAGCTGCTGTTGGGGGAAGTGGCCCATCTTCAACTGCTGATTAGATGAGAATGGAGCCTGGCCAACAGGCAGCTAATCAAGGGTCAGATGGTGGCCTGGAAGATCTGAAGGGGGACATTAGGGGACCCTAGGCTATGGACCTGTAAGTGGTCAGGTGGCTTGGGAAGAGGGTCTGCAGCAAGGCCTGGAGAGGAATCAAGATGATTCTCAGGGCCAAAGGAAGGTCTTATGTGTGAGAATCAGGGCCTGTTTCCAAGACTTCAGCCAGACAGGAAGAGGGAATGCAGGCCTCAGTGTCACAGACAGATGCATTGAGGTAGGGGAATGTATACAGCACAGCACATGGTTACAGCTACAGGACTTGCTATGAATGGGGCACACTCTGGCTCTAGGTCTCTCCACCATACACTCCCAGCTCTTCCAGCAACCCATTGGTTTCATCAATCTGGTTCGCACAGTGGATTCTTCATTGGGCCCTTTGGTCCCTGAGGTCACCTGTGCCCCTCCTGTTCCTTGTCATCTTTGTTGCACAACACAAACAGCTTCTACTTCTGCCCTGCCTCTGAGACTCGGGATAAGCCACTACCCATCAGGTTCCTCATCATCACCATAAAGCTGGTTAGCTCGACTTAGAGAATAGTGGATGAGCACTCGCAAGGCCTAGTGCTGTGGCCTACAGAAGGGCTTGGCCCTGGACATATGTAGCTACTCTAAGGGTATTTGTACCTGATTCTACTGCCCCTCTTACTATATGTAAAAGAATCTCACAGCAGAACATAGTCTTTCAAGGTCACACTCCTGAGCTCAGTTTTCTTGCTCGATACAGAAACAGCAATGGAATCAGAGTCCATTCCTCTATCCCCACCCTGTGTCTGACCTCAGCAGGTCTCAGTGAGACTGGACCCTCCCTGGGAGTAAGGGACATCCAACAACATCCATGCCCACATCCACCTATTCTTTCAGCAGCTATGTCTTTGAATACATCCCATAGACCAGGCACTATGCCAAGTGCTATCTGCCCATAGCAAGGCTTGGCCCCAAACTGGTTCAATCCGTGTTTGTAGACTGATTCTTAGCCTCTCCCATCTGCCTGGACAATGAGGATCATGACCATGGGTGGGCCCTGGAAAGACTCCCATGAGCAAGCCCCTGACCACCAGTAGCCAAAACACAGCTGTTACTCCCAGCAGCTCTTGTACCCCTAACTTTCTCTGACTTCCTCTGGGGTGAGTAAGGCTCTATTTCCCTCAACACAAGAGAATGCAAGGCATAGAGAGGTGTGTAGTGTCTGTCTGCAGACACACAGCCAGAGCTAAAGCTCAGGTCTGATGGTGCAAGTTCCAGATTTTGGAATTCGACCAGCTCTGGCAAGTAGAGATGTGTCTGAATGTGCTTGGGAGTCTGGAGTTGAGTTCAATCTCAAGGGCCAACATCACGCACCGCTGAAACCAAACCCCAGCAATGGCTACCTCTACCAGCTGCTCAGCTGGGTAACATGCCCTCAGATGTTTCATGGTAAACTATAGGACATCTGTACCAGACAAAGCCTGCTGTCTAAGAGAAGAAAGGGAGAACCACAGTACTTGCCATTGGTCCCTGGGCAAGGACGTGAAGTCTCAGAGTTCAGGGACAGTTCTTAGGGAAGCTGGAAGAGCAAGCAGAAGCAGAATCCTCCTGCAGAGAGGTCAGCTTCAATTAAAGCATCCAGCCTCGAGGAGGTGGGAGGAGGAAGAGAGGAGGAGGGGGAGGAGGGGGAGGGGAGGAGGACGAAGAGTATAGGAGGAAGTTCTTGGGGGTGCAGAGGCCTTCCAATGTGCTTCTCAGGGGAGGCACTGTGTACCTCCCAACCAGCAGCCACATTCTCTGAAGACAGGCCCCAGTTGTCAATCCAGAGTCTGGACAGAAGAACTCAGAAAGCCCCACATGTAAGAGAGACCCTGTCCCTAGGCAGGCACAGGCCTGGCCCTGGCTTCCTGGTCTGTCTTGGCTGTTGAAATCTAATGGGAAAGGGGTGCAGATGAGAAGGACTGGGATCTAGGCAAACTGACAGCTGAAGAATCAGCAAGACCCAGGCCAGTAATCAGGCCTGACTGTGCTGGCCTCTATCCAGACAGCTGAGGCTGGACTGCAGTCCAGGGGCACGTGACACCTCACTAGTGAGTGAAGGACCAAGACTGAGGCTGGGCTCCCATGTGAGTCTGGCCACTCAGGGCCACTTGGCAGGCATCAGAGTTCGGGGCCTGATGCTTTTCCCTGGCCACAGGATGGATCCCTACTGCTGGAACCTGCATGCATGTGAGAGCCTTCTTGGGATACCTCTCCAAGGTCCAGTCTTGTCCTGCTCCCTGGATGTTCTCAGGCAAGTCAGTGGCCATTTGCTCCTGACTTTAGTGCCCTGGGATGAGGGCCATGACAAGGTTGCTGCCTCTCCAGTGCCATGCTGCTACATGCACCCTCGTGTGCAGGTTATGCACACCCTGCACCCGTACAGTACTCCATGCAGGAGGGTGCTTTGCCACAGAAAAGCTGGCAAGACAGTGAGGCAGCAGGCCCACAGCAAGAGCCCTAACAAAGGCGGGGCGTTGGCAGCCAGCAGAAGAGGGGCGGGCAGAGATGGATGTGGCTTGGAGCCTAACAGGCCACCAGCAGCCGCAGCATCTGCTTTTTCTCACCTCTAAAGGGAATCGATTTGTCTCTGACTGATTTCCCTGACGTCTAGTTTTCTTCTCCGCCCGGCTGTCAACCCAGCCACTGTGCACAGGGCGGGGGAGGCCCTGGCCGTCAGCCTGCCTGCCTGCCTGCCCGCCTGCCTGCCTGTTCCTACCTCCCCATGCACCCACATTCTCCAGGCTCGCTGATCTCATACTCACAGCCACAAAAAAGCCCGCACCCCACAGACAGCCTACCCACCACAGACACAAACCCCACAAGATACGTACATCACACACCCCCACACACAGACAACCTGCCCACAACATAGACATCCCACACAATACACATAACACGTACTCACACACAGATAACAACCAGCCCATAACACATTCACAGCCACACACAGGCAACTGAACCAAAACCTGCCCACAACATACACACCCCACACAATACACACCCCAGATATATGTACACACAACCCACCCATAGCATGCTCAAAACACTCACACTTCACAATACACATACACATTTCCCAACCTGCCCATAACAAGCCCACAGTATGCACACTTCATACAACATGCACATCACACACCCACTTACAGATAACACGCCCACGGTCCACACACAGCCCACAATATATATGTACATACATGTGTTATATGTTTTCACACCCCTACCCCTAGACAACCTGCCTATAGCATGTACATAATACACAGACTCTCCCTTCCAGATGATGTCTCCTCCATAGACATGTACCCGGAACCGGACAGACATACCTCTCACCTGTAAATGACAGACCCACACAACCTGTACTAGAAACATAGACCACACAAGCTCCCACTTAAAGGTAATGTGCCCACTACACCCCCCACACACATGATACACACTCCACATATATCAGTCCACAGGCAATCTGCCCACAAACATGCACATACTATACACACCTCACAACACAAAGACAACCAGCCCTCATTACATACACAACACACACAACTCACAACACACCCCCTGATCTGGCAGACAAGTAGACCTACTGCTTGGAATGTGAAGATACCCATGCGTGCCAACATGCAAAATGGACACAGCACACACACTGTACACACAGATGGACATGCGTGGTCTCCACATTTCCCCTAGGGACCACAGATGTATCACCCATCCCCCACACGCCACACACTAATGACACCAGAAGAAGACACCTTTTGCACACACACTGCCTTGCTTCTCTGACCACAAGTACTCCTATACCATATACGTGTGTGTGTGTGTGTGTGTGTGTGTGTGTGTGTTAGGGTTCTCTAGAGTCACAGAACTTATAGGTAGTCTCTATATAGTAAAGGAATTTGTTAATGACTTACAATCTGTAGTCAAACTCCCCAACAATGGTCAGCAGTAGCTGTGAAGGAAAACCTGAGGATCTAGCAGTTGCTCCGGTCCCACAAGGCACGCAGGCGAAGAAGATTGAATCTTCCTCCTTCCAATGTCCTTATGTAGATCTCCAGCAGCAGGTATGGCCCAGATTAGAGGCGTGCCCACCACCACACCTGAAACTTGTGTCTTCTAGACTCAAGATCTAGATCACAGATGAGCCTTCTAATTCTGGATTGTAGTTCACTCCAGATATAGTCAAGTTGACAACCAGAAATAGCCACTACAACACACACACACACACACACACACACACACACACACACCAAACCTCTCCAGCTCTCCTGCTCCCATCTGACTCCCAATCCTCACATTGCTGTTACACTGCCACACACGCACACAAACACCCCCACCATATGTGCATTCCTTCCATTCCCGTAGACTTTGGTCACACATCCCTTGCCCATGACTGAGTCTCTGTGGGTTCTCCAGGGCCTCTGTGTGTGTAGTGTTGTCCTCCCTTGGACTGTCCACCTTTCTTCTTGTTATGAAAACCTGTACAGAGGGGACTCAAAACTACCAGAACCCACCATGTACCCCAGGTCCCAAGAGTCTAGGAGGAAGCTCCCGGATGTAAACAGAAAAGGTAGCCATAGCCAAGATGGGCAGGGCTTGGGGGCACAGTGGGACCCTCTTGGGTAGCTTGCTACAACCCAACCTTGGTTAAGTGTTGGATTCTGGCAGGGCTCATGTGACTTGGGGCAGGAATGAGGAGTTTCAAACACCCAGCACCACAAGGGGCAGGACTACCTGCCAGGGCTTCCAGGTAATTCTCTGAATATTGAGCCAGTCAACAGCAATAGCAGAAGCAAAGAGAACACCACATTCCAACTTACAGTCCACAAAACATGACCCTGACAACAATGGGCTAGGGCCTGAGATGCCAAGTTCTCTCAAGAATGAGGAGGTGGAGGTGCTGACTGCAGACAGGGACCCATATGGATGGTCAGTGAATTTAGATTGTTACCGAAAACTAGATCAACCAACAGCCCAAACCAAAAACTCAGATCAAACCAGCCAACTCCAGCAGACAGTGGGTCCTTAGAAACCTAAGGCCATTCTCTCTGTACCATGCCCATCTCAGGAATCACACACCCTCAGCCTGGACCCACTGTGGTGTTGATGTGTGCACGTGTGCACTGACTGTTAAAGCACAGGCCAGGGGTGCTCAGGGGGTGGGTGGAACATCTCCACAGGTGTGTGGCCCTCCGTGGGGATATGAGCAGCCAGAGGCAGCCAGATGTGGTTATGACTTATATGCATAAGAAGGTGCAGGCAGGATGAGGCTTGTGTCCCCTGAGATGTACACACTGGGGTGTGTGTGGTAATTCACAGGAATTATGAGTTGCAGCTCCAGATAAAGAAGCAGGCTTCCCTCTTGAGCTCATGTCCTTTTCCCTCCCCCCCCCCCCCCGGACTTTATCTGGCCAGGCAGCCCTGCTCTCAGCTCAGGCAGCAGGTAATTGATTAATAGGACTGGTTCTTGGCTCTTTGAGGTCTGGTTGTAGATAAGAGGAGACAGGAGCACCAGCGCCGAGGGATGCCCTGGATTCCAGGACTGAGCTCTGAAGGCACAGGTCATAGATGAGCTTATTCTGATCCTTCCCCCTCCTCCTCCTCCTCTTCCTTCTCCTCCTCATACCAGAGGTACACACATCCTCTAGGGCAACAGGTACAAGGAAGATGTCCCAGTGAGACCCTGAAGGGCAGGAGTAAGGCTCATCCTCACAATGGATGGAGGCTCACCCACAGCTGGAAGAGGCATTTCCCTCAAGCCCCCACAAAGATTATACAGAGCCATGTTCATGAGTACATGGACTCCCAGGGGAGTGACCACACATTCCTACTTGTCTCCACAAGGCCCTTCTTTATTACCTAGGTAAGCTGAGGTTGGCTCCCAGAGCCCCCAAAGCCACTAGGTATAGATCCTGCCTCTGTGACCTTCAACGACTCCTCTAAACCAGCAAGCATATGGGAAGACAGCAACACTAACCCCAAAGACCTAGTCTAAGAAAAACATGGTGGAACACAGACAGATCTGCAGCAGGCTGGGGTCCAGGATCCTAACTGATGTCTACATGGGACAGGAGTGGAAGAATGAATGCTCACAGTGTGTTCAGGAACAAACATGCTAGGAAGGGCCCTTCGTTCATTTTCTGTTGTGTGCCAGATAATGTGTGGCTAAACTGTTTGAGCGACTTTCATACTACCTGTCCGTAACCTTGTGGGCAAGTCCTAATACCATCCATTCTGGGCTTTTCATCCTGGAGATGTGAAAGTAGGCAGATAAGGTTGGATAAAGACCTCTGCTTCTGAGAGTACAAGAAAAACACCAGGTTCATCAGAAGAGGACATCCAGATATTCATAGACCCCTTCCAGGATCAGACTTTGAGTGGTAGTGGCTCCTAGGGCTGAGGCTGATCTGGAGAAGGTGATATACCCATCCCTGTCTCAGTTTGGAATGAAACATTCACTGTGCCTGCAGGTCAGAAGAGGAACATGCACCCGTGTTCCCAGAACGCATGCTCTGGTGCTTCCACAGATGTGTGCTCCCTGCAGTCCTCTTCCACTCCTTGCAGATCTCTGATGGCCTCTGGGAGAAAGAAAGAGGCTGCTCTCACATCCAGCTGACAGGTAGCACTCTAGAGCCTCCCCCCACCCTGGCCTAACCTCAGCATAGCATCCCCTGCATCCTGCCTCAGCATGGCCCACTCCCAAATCGTATAGCTACCAAATCCAGGGCCCCTGAGCCAGTAAAGCTCCCTTCCAGTGGGGAACTTGAAGCTTATGAACTGCAGGCAGGCTGAATGTCACACAGCTGGTTAGCCACAGCTGGATGTAAGCTCGGGTCTCCTAGTGCTTGACCAGACCAAGCTAAAGCAGATCACGTGACCCATGCTACCACTCAGCTTTCCACCCTTCCCCTCAGTCTCTAGCCCCTTCTAGGTCTGCCCCACTTTCTCTGCATCTCTTCTGCTCTCAAGCTTTCCTCTTCCTCTTCCTGTTTCTGCTTCCTTGCCCATCCTTTTGTTTAAGGGTAGGACTACAATGGCCTTTAGTTCTTGATAAATGGATTTCTCAGACTCTACTATCCATTTGTGCTAGACAAGCCATGACCTTGCTGTGCAATGGGACAGAATCTCCTGAGCTCTGTGGAGAGCCACAGGCCACAGTGTATCTTGCCCTCAGTTAGTGTGTGTGTGTGTGTGTGTGTGTGTGTGTGTGTGTGTGCGCTATATATATGTATAAATATGCATGTAGGTACATGAACCTCTGTGTCATATGTGTGCATGTGTGTGTGTGTGTGCAGGTATATGCACCTTTGTGTGTATTATATGTGTATGTAAATATGTATGCTGGCACATGAACCTCTGTGGTGTGTGCGTGTGTGTGCGTGTGTGTTGTGTTTACTAGAGGTTGGCATCAGGAGTCTTCTTGCCTCACTCTCCATTGCTTTTTTTAACATGGAGTCTCTTAGCTGACCCTGGAGCTCACCCTGGATTGGCTAGATCGGTAGTCAGTGAACTCTTGATTTCGCCTACCCCTCCCGGCACTGGGCTCACAGATGCCATGCTGGCTTTCTGTATGGGTGCTGGAGATCTGAGCCCAGACTGAGCCATCTCTACAGCCCTCTCTCATTCTTTTGAGAGAACAACTCTCAAGTACCTGCCTTCTCTCCATACTGCCTCTCATTGGAAGAAAAGAAGAGAGAGAAGAAGAGAGGGGAGGAGAGGAGAGAACAGAAGGGAGAGGAGGAGAAGGGAGACATTCATCTCTACAGAGATTGTGCTGGAATGTTCTACTATGTGTACTGGCTCGGGCAGCACCTTAGTTAATGGCATGTCAGGCTATGGCATAAATTTATAGCTGAAGGTTTACATCACAGACAGCTGCAATGAATGACAATAAATTAATTTAAAGTGCTACCAAAGTATACGCTCTTATGAGCTCCGGACTAATAATTTATAAATGCATGCCTTTTATAATCCCAGCCTTAAGTCTTGAAAGCAGCTAGTTAAAAAGCAGTCACATGACATAAATTATTTTTATTCATATCACAGTGTATGATGAGGTTGTGAAAAAGGAGAGGATGGTGGTCACCAGCCATCTCTCTTCATCCATGTCCCCTGCTTCTAAGAAAGTTGGACCTTGTACTGGCTGGTTTTGAGTCAACTTGACACAAGCTAGAGTTGTCATAGAGGAAGGAGCCTCAGTTGAGGAAATGCCTCCATGAGATCCAGCTGTAAGGCACTTTCTCAATTAGTGATCAAGGGGGGAGGGCCCAGCCTATTGTGGGTGGTACCATTCCTGGGCTGATGCTCCTGAGTTCTATAAGAAGGTAGACTAAGCAAGCCATGAGGAGCAAGCCAGTAACTCCTCCACAGCCTCTGAATCAGCTCCTGCCTCCAGGTTCCTGCCCCCATTTGAGTTTCTGTCCTGACTTCCTTCAGTGATGAACAGCAATGTGGCTTGTAAGCTGGATAAACCCTTTCTTCTCCAACTTACTTTTCGGTCATTGTGTTTTGTCACAGCAATACAAATACTAAGACAGACCTCATAGACCTTGGCTCTATCCTAGCACTGGCCAAACATGCCCCCACATCCTGAAGCCCCTTTCCTAAGGCACAGTGAAATTCTCCTCTACTGTGAAGTCCCCCAAACAAAGAGTTATGGGGATGTCTTGCTCCTTGGAGAGAAAAAAAAGCAAACATTTTATGTGTGTGTGCAGACAATCAGCAAGGGCATTCTCATGGGAGGTGGGCGAGAGACTCCCTGATGCTCCATAGCTTCACCTGTACAGTCAACTTCCCAACAGATAGCCCTAACAGGGCCATTAGAACTGATAAGCCATCAGTAAAGTGTGCTTTCCACTACCTACCCTATGAGGGCAGGAGCAAGTTCAAAGTGCTTTATGACACTGGGAACCAGCTAAGCTGCTCAAACAGGAGCTGCTCTTCATAAATGGGAACTGGCCCTTCCCTTCAGCAATGTTGTTCCACACCCTCTCTCCCTAAAGTCTAGCCTCATTCATGTGCCCCGCATGCACCCTCCACCTTGGACCCTGCCTGCTGCTACCTTGTTAGGCTCATCCGTTCTCACATTAGCTCACTCTTGCATTACCTGAAAGATCTCCCTAACACTTGGCAGCTTTTCCCACCAAGAGGCAGAGTCAGTTCTTGCATCCTTTGATTGGAGTTGGCTCTCAATTTGCTTTGACCTTAGACTAGGTGGGCAAGAGTACCACACAACTTCCAAGCTTGGATCTTCAGGTATTTTGCCTTTCATTGTCCCCCAGGCCTACAGGTCTAGCCTGGTTTCCTTCCCAGACCCAAATGCCCAGCTGTCTCCTGGGCTTTGAAGGTTTTTCAGACACTTGACTCCGTTAGCTCCCCACCTTGGCTTATTGTCTCCACCCCCACCCCATCCTCCTTACTTGCTCTTTCTCCTAACATTAGAACTGCTGTCTCTCTAGTCTATTGCCAAGTCCCAAATCTGCTGCTCTGTCTCTGTTCACTGTTCCCACCTTACATAAGGTCAGTCCAGGGGGCTAGGAAGATGTCTCAGTGGGTAAAATGCTTATCTTGCTAGAATGAGGACCTGAGTTTGATCCCCAGGACCCACATTAAAAAATGCCAGACATGGGGACCAAAGAGATGGCTCAGTGGTTCAGAACACTTACTGCTGTTTAAGAGAATCTGGGATCGTTACCAGCACATACATGGTGCCTCACAACTGCCTGTAGCTCTGGTTGCAGGGAGTCTGATGTCCTCGTTTCTCTGTGGCCACCTAGTACTCACATGGTACACATACATACATGAAAACAAAACATTCAAATATGTAAAAGAAAAGAAAAATGTTTTTATTTTTTTATTGCAGACATGGTGGCATATATTCGTTATCACAGAACCAAGGAGGGAAAGATAGGAGGATCCCTGGGGCTCGTGGATCAGTTAACTTGGCCCAACTGGTGAGGTACATGCACTCACATTCATGCACACAGAGAGAGAGAGAGAGACAGACAGAGACAGAGAGATAGAGACAGAGAGAGACACAGAGAGAGAGAGACACAGAGAGAGACAGAGACAGACAGAGAGACAGAGAGAACAATGGAGTCCCAGGTCTTGGTATGGCAACCTCTCAACCGGCCTTGACTGTCTCATTGAAACTGCTCTCTCCAAATCTAGGCAGCTTAGCCCTCCCCTCTCTCTGGTCTCTACTCGTGCATTGTCTCTTCTCCACTGAGCTGTCCTTAATTCTATTGCTTTGCAGCTTAAGTGCCCTCAGTGGTCCCAGTTGACTTCCTAATAAAGTTCACGCTTGGTGTGACTTAGGGGCTCTCCACATCTGCCCCAGGACTTCTCCAGCCTCATCTCTGACTGTTTATCATACTCAAGTTGGACTTGCTCCTCCACCCATGAGCCTTTGCATGACTATTCCTCCTACAGGGACACCTTTCCTCCATGGGCTAACAGATGCCATCCACAGCAGGCCTTGGCTTCTCTAAGAAACCTGTATGAGCCTGTACCCCTTGCTGAGCAACCGCCTTGCTGGCTTCCCACATGTACCCTCACCTTTTCTCTGTGTTCCACCCACACTCTCCCCTGCTCTTCCTTCCTGACCCATCTATCTGCCTGAATGTTCTTTGGGGAGTAGTTTTGTCCCTCAGCAAAACAGTCAGCTCAGAGTGGGTGGGTGGGCAGGAACCACCTGTCCCAACCCAGCACAAGGGTGGGCACAGAATAAGAGTGCTCCAAAATAACAAATGACAAGTGCCATCGCCTCAGCCCTTCTGATTCCCAGCAGAACCAGGTCCTGACCATTTATGAAGGAGTCTCTGCCTTTAACCACCATTTATCTACCCAACCATTTAACATTCTATGGCTTCACTATGTGCCAGACACAGGAATGACAAATGAGTGGATTAACAGAATCACTTAGATATGAAAAGGACAGCGCTACTAAAACACACAGAGGCTTGGAGACTTTCACCAGCCATGTGCTAAGGGAAAGAAGCCAGACACAAGGACTGCATGCTGGTGGGTTCCATTTCTGTGACATTTGGGAAGAAACAATCCAGACATGATGAAAAACAGACCCAGTTTCCCAAGAGTTGAGCCTCAGGAGAGTCAGGTGGAAGGTGGGTTGTCTCATGGCTCAGTGGGTAAGTCCACTTGCTGTATAAATGTAAGGGCCTCAGTTCAAATCCCTAACACTCATGTTAAAATCTGACATGGCAGTGCACACATTTGTAACACCAATGTTGTGAGGGAATCGCGGTCTATCAGCATAACTCCAAATTCAATTAGAGACCCTGTCTCAAGGAAATAAGGTGAAGGTGACAGAAAGTGCCAGTCCATATCATCCTGTAGCCTTCAAAGGTTCATTAGGAGATGGGCCACAGTAAGAAGAGTCTGATCTCGAGGACACAAGCATACAAACTTCCAAAGCCAGGTTGCAAAGAGGATATAGATGGAGAGAAACAGAACAGAATATCCGGAATTGCAGGGCTTACCATCTGCTGTATGTGTAACAGGAAGGAGCAGAAAAAATATTTGAAACATTAATGACTGGGAAGTTCCCAGAATTAATATCAGACCCACACAGACCGAGGAGGCTCAGGCTCTCTCTCTCTCTCTCTCTCTCTCTCTCTCTCTCTCTCTCCCTACTCTGTCTCTGTCTCTCTGCCTCTCTCTGTCTCTACCTCTCTTTCCCCCATTCAAACTACAGAAACCCAAAGATGAAGAAAAAATCTTGAAATAAGTAGAAGAAAAAAAGGCAGAAAGAAAATCTTCATGTATGAGAACAAATATACGAACTGAATCATGCTTCCCAGACACCATCCTTGCAAAAGAGTAAGATAAAATATTTAAAGAGTTGAGATAGAAAAAAAAAAGTCAACTACAAATTCTGTTTCCTGCCAAGTTATCCTTCAGAAGGGAATGAAAAGACAAGACTTTCTCAGATAAAACAAAAGCTGAGGGAATCTCTCTACACTCGATCTGCCTTGCAAGATATGTGAAATGAAGTTCTTCAGAAGCTGGGGAGATGGCCTGAGGACCGGAGTTCAAATCCCCAGAACCCACATAAAAATCTGGCCATGGCTGCACACACCTGTAACTGCAACATTGGGTACTGCAGACAGAGAGCTCACTGGCCTGTCATTCTTACCAAAATGACAAGTTTCCAGTTCAATAAGAGACCCTGCCTTGAGGCAAAAACAAAGGGAAAAGAAGTAAGAATGGATTTAGGAAGATACTTGACATCCTGCTCTGGCTTCTGCATGCCAGAACATGGATGTGTGCAGCTGCACACTGATGTGTACACACCACACACATACACAAAAGGAAGTTCTTTAAAGTTATCCTAGTCAAGGCCTCAAAACTACATAAGAGAAGAATAAGAAAGAATAGGAGAAGGTAAAGGAAACATTTGCTTATTCATAATTCACACACCAGATAGCCATTTGTTTAAAATAATAGCAACAGTGTGCTCAACTATCAAAAAGATTAATATGATCTGTGCTTGATTCTGCTGTCAGTAGAGAAGCTTCCTCCTGAAGGAGATGGGAACAAATACAGAGACCCAGAAGCAGACATGACACACAGAAAGCGACCTTAGAAACACACAGTTCTACATGGGACTTCTCCATCAAATTCCTCCCCTCAGAACTCAGGGAATCCCTCAGAAGAGTGTGAGAGCCAGATTTAGGACACCAGAACGCCCCCCCCCCCAAATCATCTGAGCAAAGCTCATATGAGCTCACAGAGACTGACACAACAAGCATAGGGTCTAACTCAGGTCTGCACCAGGTCCTCTGCATGTATATTATAGCTTTCAGTGTGGTGTTTCTATGGGGCTCCTGAGTGGGAGAACAAGAGGGTCTCTGATTCTTGTGCCTTCTCTTGGGCTCTTTTCCTTCTGTTAGTTTGCCCGGTCCAACTTTGATGTGATGGGTTTTGTTTATCTTATATTTTGTTGCTAATTCTTAGAAGCCTGTTCTTTTCTTTTCTTTCTTTCTTTTTTTTTTTTTTTTTTTTTTTTTTTTTTTTTTTTTTTTTTTTTTTTGGTTTTTCAAGACAGGGTTTCTCCATGTAGCCCTGGCTGTCCTGGAACTCACTCTGTAGACCAGGCTGGCCTCGAACTCAGAAATCCGCCTGTTTCTGCCTCCCAAGTGTTAGGATTAAAGGTGTGCACCACCACTGCCCAGTGTGTTCTTTTCTAATAAGAGACAGAAAGGGGTGGATTTAGAGAGGGGAGGAGGAAGGGAGAAATTTGGAGGCATAGAGGGAGAAGAACTGTAATCAGGATATATTTTTGAGAAAATAATCTCTTCTTTTAAAAAAATATTTATTTTTATTTTGTGATTTCTCTACTCAAATGTCTGTGTGAGGGTGTCAGGTCCCCTGGAACTGGAGTTATAGACTGTTGTAAACTTCCATGTGGGTGCTGGGAATTGAACCCAGGTCCTCTGGAAAAGCAGTCAGCACTCTTATCCACTGAGCAATCTCCAGCCCCAAGATTTTATTCCTCTTTTGTTTTGTTTTGTTTTGTTTTTTGTTTTTCGAGACAGGGTTTCTCCAAGATTTTCCTTAATAATACTAAAAAAAAAGAAAACGTTAGAAAGGAAAGAGAGAATGAGGGAGGGAGACTTTTATGTGAAACCATTCTCTTAAAACAAACAAACAAACAAACAAACCCTGGAAGATATTAAATCAGTAATCAGAAGAAAATATTCTTCAAGCAAAAGTATGTGAACCCAAGACTTGTCAAATGTTCATTGTCTTGATATAAGGAAAAAATGAAATGAAAAAGAAAAGAGAAAAGAAAAGGAAGGATATCACCTGGGACAACTAACTCCACAGACTTTCCCCTTTACCTAACAAGCTCTTTTCATCTGGTTGAGACTGCCAGGCCAATACTGTCACCCCATTTTATATATGCAAGAACTGAGACTCAGAAGAGTCACTTGACAGTAATATGGAGCTCACTTTAGAACAAAGTGTTCTCAAACCAAGAAGACCTAGAGAAGGACAGGTTTTCTTTCTATACTCTTCTTATAAACTTGAATTACTAACCCCTGCCACAACAATTTGCTTAAAATAATAGCAACAATGTATTCAGTGATCCTGTTTGTGGGAGGTGAAATGACACCCTCTCAGGAGAGATAAGGGAGAAGCCAGGAATACTTTGTTACTACCGGATACTTACAGCTAGTGACACAATGTAACATTATTTGACAATGGAGTTAGAATAGTTACAAATATGTATCAAACGCCTGTTGTGTGGGCTCTGGTGAGCGGAAGAGCCCAGGATTCTAGAGTTTTGTTATACATGGGGAAAGGAAAATAAACTAAATCAACTTTTTTTTTTTTTTTATTTTCGAGACAGGGTTTCTCTGTGTAGCCCTGGCTGTCCTGGAACTCACTCTGTAGACCAGGCTGGCCTCAAACTCAGAAATCCGCCTGCCTCTGCCTCCCGAGTGCTGGGATTAAAGGTGTGTGCCACCACTGCCCAAGAAGTATAATTGCAGTACTGGGAAGGCAGAGGAAGGTGAATCTCTAAATTTGAGGCCAGCCTGGTCTACAGAATGAGTTCCAGGACAGCTAGACTACACAGAAAAAAAACTGTCTAGACCCCCTCCCACCCCCCAAAAAAATAATAAAGGAGGAGGAGGAGAATAGTATAGTTGATATACTGAGAAGAGAAAATGAATCATATAAAGTGATAAATTAAAGCCACAATGGGGGTGGGGGGCTGGAGAGATGGCTCAGCAGTTAAGAGCACTGGCTGCTCTTCCAGAGGTCCTGAGTTCAATTCCCAGCAACCACATGATGGCTCACAACCATCTGTAATGGGATCCAATGCCCTCTTCTGGTGTGTCTGAGGAGAACGACAGTGTAAAGCCACAATGGGCAGAACTCCCCCCCCCCAAAAAAAATCAAAAACAAAAACAAAACCCAGAGGCCTGCTAGGAGCAAATCAAGAGCAACAGCTAACAACTCCAGATATAGTATAAAAGACACAGCTGTTTGTGTAAGCTTTGACTCTACCTCACCGGGGCAATTCACAGAGTCAAAATCAATCACTATACATCTCATCCTCAAAAGCTAAAAATCATAAAACATCAAGAAGAAAATCAGGGAGGTTTTCACAAATAAAACATGGGAAGACATGTTCCTCAGGTTAGGAGAGTGACCAGACATACCCCGGGTATGGAGAAATACCTGCAATGCATACATAGATTGACAAAGATCTTGTATCAGGAATTTACATGAAGACTCTTTGAACTCAGGAATGACAACGCCAGTGACCTAATTGAAGTAGGCCAATGACTCAACTAGATACTTCATCAAAGAAGGTGCATGCATATGAAAAATGTCCAGTATCGTCAGTGTCATTAGTCATCGTGGAATTGAAAATCACAACAGCAAAGAATTCCCATTATATACTGGCCTGAATAGCTTAGAGGAGTGACAGGTAATACCAACTGCAGAAAGAATATGGAGTAAATGATACCCTTTTATATTGCAGGTAGCTGATTGTGCAAATACATGAAAAAGAGTTTGCTTGTTTCTAATTTTCCCATTCCACAGGTAGCCCAGGCTGACCTAAAAGTCACAATGTAGCTGAGGATGACCTTTAATTTCTGATCCTCCTGTCTCCACCTCCTGAATACTGGGACTGCAGGGTTGTGCTGCTTTGTCCAATTTATGTTGTGCTGGAGGTTGAACACAGGACTCTGAACACCAGGGCAATATCACCAGATTCCCACCAATTTCTTATAAAGTCAAACATACTCTTAACCATTCACCCAACAAATCCACATCTAGACATTGATTCAAGAGAAGTGAAAGCATACTCGTCCACAGTGGGCCTGACTAAGCATCGATGCTCACAAGTATTCTATTCAAAACCTCCTAAAAGTGAATACAAACCACATGTACAGTGGTTGATGGATGAGGACACAAACTGCATCATGCCCACGGACTAGATTTTTTTCAACAGGGAAAAGGGGAGCAAAACAGGCTGAAGAGACGGCCTAAACTATGAAGCACTTGCTATGGGAGCCTAAGGACCAGAGTTCAGATGCCCAATACCCACAGCGATGCTGAGTGGGAAGAGTAGCCCACCTATAATCTCAGCACACGGGAGGCAGAGATGAGATCCTCTAGCTAGATTAGCCAAATCGTGAGTTCAAGTGAGAGATCTCACACGGCAATATAAGGTGAGGTAGAGGAGCAGTAGAGAAAAATACCAACACCAACATCTGGGCTTACCAGAGGCAGCCAGGGAGACAGAAAGCTCTGTCCACAGGCCCAGAGGCCAATTCAGTTGGAGGTTTTTTCTTTCTGTACACACTGTTATAAATATTATTATTTATTCTGTGTATTAGTCTTTCGGTGATTATTTATTGAACGCCTACTGTGTTCCATATCCTACACACTGGAGATTTGGTCATCATGTCCTTGTTAATCCTGAAGCCAGAGTTCCTAGATTTCACTCTTGACTAATAACTGGGTGATGTTGTTCAAATTCCATAATTTGCCTCAGTTTACTCCTTTGTAATGTGGGTCTCCTGTGGGGCTTGTCATAGGTAGTCAATGCCATAGTACTGGAAAGTTACTTGACAAGCTACAAATGAACACTGTGGTTGCCATGGTTACAATTCTGAAAGCCCCCATACCTGTGCATCTGCATTCAGTCAGTCAGAAAACTGGGCTGTAACCCCTGTCTTCATGTCTTCACTGTGAGACCTGGAGAGGGTTATTTAGCCTCATTGTTCAGCCATTCTGTGCCTCCAGTTCTTTTAAACAAGCCTCCCTCACCAGATTGGTGGGGATTAAATGATCTGATAATTCAGAAAATGCTATTTTATTTTCTTGATACAGCATGTGTTTCTGTGGTCCTGACCATGCTGGACCTCACTTTGTAGACCTGGCTGGCCTTGAACTCATAGAAATCTGTCTGCCTCTGTCTCTTGAGTACCACCATGCAAGGCTTGGCCTTGAATTTTTAATGTTCCTGCCTCAGCCCTCCATGTGCTGGAATTACAGGTAAGCACCATACCTGGCTTTAGAAATCTTAATTATTCATAGATTTTGTACAACTGATGCATTTTAGCAAAGAAAATAGAAGCCCAGTGACAATAACCAGGGTCACACAGCAAGTCAGCCAGGACAGGAACCCTGCCTCCCAACTCAGAGGAGAGCATATCTGACCAGAGCCAAGACAGTGTTCCTGTTTCCTGTCTCCACACCATCCCAGGGCCTCCAAAGACTAGAAGTAGGTTGGGGAAGGAAGGCCCTGCCCTCCCCAAACATCATTGGCCTGAGTGTGAGGAGGCAGACCAGAGGCAGCCAGTGGTCTACAGCCATTCGATCCTGAATGTGCCCAATCTCAGCTGAGCTCACAAGATGAACAAGTTGAGACTGGTTGTTGCTAGAACTGAAGATGAAGCAGGTTATCCCTGGGAAATCACCCAGTCCCCATTTCCATGTGACCCTGCTTGGGACTTATCCAAAGCAGCATGAGAGCTGCTACCCAGACATAAACGGAAACAGAATCCTCCAACACACACACACACACACACACACACTTACCCCAGAGTGAGGGCAGATTGACAGAGTTGGAGTCTCCAGGTAGGTCAGGTTGAAGACAAGACATACTAGGCCGGTTAGCATCCTATCTAGACAGCAGACATGAGGTCCTCTGAGTACCATCCAAGGAAACAAGCAATTCCAAGACTCCAGGAGTTCTGTGCCTTGCAGCAAAGCTACCTGCCTGAGACCAGCCTTGTACCTGTTCTTACAAGACATTTGTGTGCCAACTATCAAGCCAAATTGCTTAAGCATCACTTGGTGGGGCCAAGCAAGGATATAGAAGCTTTCTCCATGGGCCCAAAGCTGGCTAGAGTCTAGCCTGACTCTGGCTCTTCTCCCAGGTTGGCCTTGGGAAAAGAAATCACTAGAAATGCAAGGTCAAGAGAGTAGGCGCAGGGCTCTCTGGGAGCAGGTAGATGGGTCATGACAGGGTAAGCTACAGGAGGGCATAATAGCCAGTAACCTGGGGGATCCAGCAGAGGAGATAGGTGTGCTGGCACTGCAGGGGTGACTAAGGACATGCAGCAGGACACACCAGCCCCAGGGCCAGTGTGTGCAGTGATGTAAGATCATGAAGCAGACACACAGGGAGCCTTGATGGGCCACAGAGTGAGATGGACCAAGTATGTTGAAGGGGACCTAGGGCACAGGCAGCCCGACTGACTTCTGGGATCCACTGAGCTGAGTTCCAGTGCTTGCTGCTGGGACCCAAGGAACCAAGACGGATCAAGTACATCCAGGGGAGGACACTCACTCCCCCCCCCATTCCACAGGACAGGAATCCCACCTGTTCTTCTAGCTAACTCCTCCAGGAAGCCACTATGACTGCACCCCTAGATTTTCAGACTAGAAGGCCACAAAGAGAAATTGAATCTAAGACCAAATTAGAAAATGTTATACTTTACAATTGGCTGAGTCAAATCTCAGCTCCTGGATAAAGGATCCATAGGGGGGAAATGCTTCTCCAAGTTTTACTCCCTAGATCTATCTAGGAAATGTCAGTTTCCTTAAGCATCAGAAAGAGCAGACAACAGGATTCTCATTTCATGTTGGAGGAAATCATGGTGCTCAGGACACCCCAGTGACAGGCCTGGTGACAAGCCACCCACATGAAGACTGTAAGTGGAAGTCAGAGGTGTCTTGTTCCTCCCCACCATGAAGAGACCCAGAACATGGACAGGACTGGCTACGTTGGGTCTCCGTTATCTATTTGTCCCATAGAGAGTCTTGCTGTCAGGAGCTTTGACACCATAGAACTGTAGTTCTGGCCCTGATCCTGTAGTTTCAAGATGAAAGATTATGAAGAGATCACAAACTTCCTAAGCCTCAGTTTCCCCATCTGTCACACAGGCTTGCAGTACTTGTAGAGAGGGCATGCTGCTAGACTAAAATTTGTAGATACATGAAATACCACATTACTTACTACCACAGTGCTAGGGAACCCAGAGCCTCACACACACTAGACAAGCACTTGACCATTCGGCTACCTCCCCATTTTAAAATATCACACTCATCAAGCCTGGTAGAGTGGTGCACACCTTGAATCTCAGCAATAAAGGGGCAGAGGCCAGAGGAGCTCTCTGGATTTGAGGCCAGCCTGGTCTATGTAGTGAGTTCCAGGATAGCCAGAGTCCCTTGGTGAGACCTGGTCTCAAAACAAAATAAAAGATAATAAAATAGAATCTCACATTCTTGAGTTTTCTTTAAGGAAGTTGAACTTGGCCATCCTGCCTCCATCAGTGTCCAGGTTTCACACCTCCGTCTCCCATGGGAAGACAAATATTCTCAGGGGTCCAGGAAGGTTAGGCAGGGTCTGTATCACCCAGTCTGTTCTAACCACCACTGAAGTCCCACACTGAGATAGTGTGACCCCTGGCATCCTGTGGCATCCTGCTTCAGTGGCTCAAGGTTGGAGCAAAGCACTAGACCCACCCTTACAGGGATGAGAAAGGCCAGATCACATTCCAGGCCTGGGTCTGTCATCTGTTTTCTGCCCTGTGTGGCCATCTTCCATTCCCAGCCCTTGCTCTCTGAGACTCACTCCTCAAAACCAATGATGAAGGAAGAGGGGAAGAAATGAGAGAGTTTCTGGTTCCTGGCAGGCTTGGGGCTGTTTTGCTACAGCCTTCAAGCCCCAAAGCAGAGAAATGCACAGCCTGGTGGGTGTGTTGGCACAGGCTTCCCAGCACCCAGGAAGCTAAGAAGGAGGAGCGTGAATTTGAGACCAGCCTGGGCTACATAGATTCCACCAAGGAAGGAAAAGAAGAAAGGATGGAGGGAGGGATTGAGGAAGAAAGGTGTATAGGGTAGAAGGGGGAAGGGGAAGGGAGGAGGAAGGGAGGGGAGGGAGGGAGGGAGGGAGGGAGTTGGACCCACTCTGTAGGAAACAGCCTGTACAAATTGAGCATCCCTAATCTGAAAAATCCAGAGTGTGAGGCTTTTTGAGTGTGAATGCAACGGTCAGCCTGATTCCTAACTGCAGAAGCCTCCAGCACTGACCCATCTCCCCCAGAGGGCAGGTGGGACACTGAGTGGATTGGTGGGATTCCACTCTGTAACGTGTGGAGCTGCTTGGAAGACAGAAGGCTAGGAGGCTTACACAACCTCCATGCCCCCCCCCCAATTCCTTTGGCTCTCACCAGCCCACAATGCAGTCTGTGCCAGAGATGATGGAGAATTCTAGAGAGCCTAAGAATCTTAGAGAAGCGTGTGTCGCAAAGCAAGGTGCTCAAGGCATTTGCAATGCTCCTGCTCCACAGAAGTTCTATTGCTGAGAGAAAAGAGCTGGCTCATGCTATGGGTGTGTGACTACCAGCCTTGTAGGGTACACAGGTCCTAATGACAGTTAAAACTAGAACACATTGGAGAAGCACCTTTATTATGAGACCAGAGCAGCATGGTGGGGAGAGGGGGAGGAGACCAAGGTGCTGCAAAAACTAGCTCTCCTGTGCAGACCAGAGACTATGAAGGAACCCTGAATTCCTACCCTAGGTCCCGGTCTGTCTATCTGGGAAATGGGTGCAAGTTAATTCAGTGTATAAAGATGTTTGCTGCCAGACTTGATGAGCTGAGTTCAATCGCTTACCCCATTGTGATGAGATCTCTGCAAATTGTCCTGTGGCTTCCACACTGGGCAATGCCCCTCAATTGGTAGCCCCGGTCCCATACCCTCATCCAAGATGGAAAACCAGGGTGCATAGTGGTTTTATTTTTGCCTCCTTGGCAACTCTAATAGGTGGGTCCTGTTTAAAGCCCCACCCAAGTCATGGAGGCTCATTCATCTACAAGAATACTGCAAGATGGTTAACCACCCTACTTGAGGTCTTCTCATGTTCCCCTCCTGGCCCAATGTGAAGGCAATCCAGAAGCATGCTGCCCAGGCCTGTTTTAGGAGACAGGATGCAGGGAATGGGCCCCAAGGCTAGAGCTGGGCTGCTCAAACCATGAAGTTGATGAAAAAATGGATGCTCAAGTCCTGGGAGGGGGGTGTTGTGCCAATACTCCCCAGGGGTGTCAGGGATGCTCCAGATTGAAGGAAAGGAGAGATCCCATCTCTTACCTGCCTGCTGTAACAAGCCAAAGATTGGGGATTCTGTCCCAGGTGGGCAGGAGTAGATGATCTGACCTCTGTGATTTTTGTTCTTGGTGAGAAGATGAGTCATTTAATTTTTCTGAAAAGAGTTGAAATCCCCTTGGTGGCCTTCAGCCCTGCTCTGTTCTGCTGCCTTCAGGATTGTTCTAGAACAAGTTCAGAGCACTCATTTGTTCACCCACCTTCAGAGCTCCCCACCACCTCTGCTGTCTTTCTCCACCTGGCTGACCACTAAAGCTTCCTCGGGCTCCTGCTAAGCACACCAGGTCTCTAGTCTCCTGCATCCTAGCTCCAAAGTCTCCTGGCTGCTAGACTCTCTTCCTTGTTTCTCATTTACTAGCTAAGACTTCTGATTCTCAGAGAAGCTAATCTGTTGGCTAAAGGCCTCACAGTAGATGGACTTGAAATTCCAATTCAGTTCCTAAACTTCACTCAAGTCTGAGAGCTTGACCCAGCAGTTTTGGGAAGCTGTGTGGCTTGGTTCTGCTGTAGCCTCTGTGCTGGGAGACTGGTAAGGAAGAGTGAGTTAGGGTGGGAAGCTTCACCATTGCACTGTACTCTGGGTGGAAGCTAGACTAGAGTTTAGAAGCTGGGCCCTCAGTTGCCTTCTGGCTCAGCTACCAGCAGTGGGAACTAACCGGCATTGTCTGACCAACAAGCTTCCTTAGGAGCATGAATTGATAGTAGTATGCCAGAGCCAGAACCAGTACATGGGATCCATCTGCTGGCCTCAAGGCTGTGGACACTGCCAGCAGTGGCCCCAAATCCCAGTAGACCCAGATGCTGCCCACAGGTCACCAGCACACAGCAGAACTCTGAAGCTCAGTCAGTAGACCACCCCACCCCAGCACCAAAAGGAGGTTTTTTAAAGCAACAAGAAGCAAACATCTTCTGTGTGCTGCACATGGGGGTGGCAGGAAAAGGCACATCACTTCAGAGGGGAAAGGGCAATGGGGTGGGGGTAGGGGCCAGGCTGAGGCCTCCAAGGAGAGAAACGGAGATCTGATAAAGAAGCCACATGCTGAGCAAGGCTGGGGTGTAGCCAGGAGGCTGAGGTGCAGCATGCATGCTGGGGTG
>JADRCH010000236.1:1631953-1662250 GCA_019843965.1 Rhynchomys soricoides
TGCTGGGGTGTAGCCAGGAGGCTGAGGTGCAGCATGCATGCTGGGGTATAGCAGCAAGTCTGGGAGCTGCGTGGGTAGCTGGGTAGTCAGGGGCTACCCATCCTGTGGTGCATTCAAGCCTTAGGTTCCAGACTCTAAAGGCTCTGATCCTGCCCTAGAACTGGTTTTGGGGATGCTTGCACTGCCTTACTCTGGGCTTGGCCTCCAGGGTACAGAAACTGAGGCTAGACAAGCTTCCTAACTTCAGTTGATGTTGTCATCTATATTAGCTCTTGCTCCTAGCCTGGGCTACTCAGAGAGGAGTAATGGGAACGAGCATGGGACCAACCAGAGTCTCTGAGGTGGCTGGTGCTCTTCATTCAGCTCCTCAACTGTCATGCTCACAACCTTGGGAACTGTTACTTTCCTTCTGGGTCCACTATCCCTTGGTAGTGTGTGTGGGATATCCATTTTATCAGAATTTTGAAGGGGTGGGTACAATTTAATTGGGGTGGGGGTCAGTTCCCTGCTACACAGTCCCTAGCACAGTGGCTTAAACCAAAAGCAGCCTAGCTCAGAATTGAACACTCTACATCCCAGGACAAAACCCAACTGAGGCCCACTATGACTGGTAGTATCTTTCTCACACTCTGGGCTGAGATTCCTTTAACTGAGACTCTAGAGGCCCTTCCCAGCCCACTGTGTGACCTTCTCTATAAAAGGACAGGACCTACCTCCTAGACAGACTACAGATGACAAACCTGTCTGATAGGAGAGGCAGCAGCAAACCTCTTCTGGGACTGTCAAGCATGTAGTCAGAAGTCTGCAGGTTCCAGGGCAGGAACCCAGTGATTCATCGGGAGTGGTCTCAAGGATCGGGGTGGTGGTGGCATGCAGCCTGGCCCACAGAGAACAATAGTAACAGCATCCCAGTGGCAGGAATGGTGCAGAGTGAGCTTCACATACCACATCTGAGTTCTCCACTGGGTGGTAAGAACCAAAGACCCCAATAGCTTAAATGCAAAATCCACTCTCACCATTCTCTGATTTCCCTAGCTGTGGCCATTGCCAAAGGACTTGCACCAAAATAAAGAGAAACGATGAAAACTCAGTAAGCAAGTTAAATTTCACTGCATTTTTTTCAAGTGAAGAAATGCTTTTCACAGAAAGAAATGCCCCACGAAAGGAGCTCTGAAAGTGGATATCTACTCCTATGCTCCCTGATTTTCTGCACAGCTCCTTCTAATAGGAGTGGGTCACCTTTATGCAAGCAGCCAAGGCTGAGTGGATGGGCTCCAGGCAAGGCCACTTGGTACCACTCCACCCTGATGGGTATCCATGCCCTCCACCTTGATGGGCATCCATGCCCTCTACCATGATTGGCATCCATGGGAGTTCACGCCATGTTGCTGGCTGCCCAGTCACTCTGTTTTATCACTGTGTGAATGAAAGTCTTCATGTTCCCATTAGCTAGCTGGGAGCTCCTCCTGCCTCAGTCTCCTTCCTGCTGGAATCATAGGAATGCACCAAAGTACCAGGCTGCTTTCATTAGTAAATGGGCTTGGAAAAGTGAAGCAATCTGCCCATATTCTAACTGCACTAAGTAGATAAGAACTGTACCTGGTCTGCAGGAGACACTGGTTTCTTAATTCTGTACACTAATGCCCCAAAGCCAAAGGTTATGCAGGAAACAGACCAACTTGCAGGGAACTGGGGACATGGGTAAGACTGCACTTCTGACCCTATGTGTCTCCAAGGTAGGCAGGGAAAGAGTCGGGGTGGACTAAGGTTGGAAGATATGTAAAATATGTTTACAGACTGTATTCAGGATACCCCCCCCCCGTGTGTGTATGTGTGTCTGTGAGTATATGTCTGTGTGTCTGTGTGTGTGAGTAAGGAGCCAGAGATGGACTTTGACTCCCCCCAGGAGAAGAAGAGCCCCAAGCCACTGTGAGGTACTCTCACCCCACCCTGCATGCCCTGGAGGCTTCTGCACCCAGTGAGGGTTTGGTTTTGGTTTTTTTTTTTTTTCCCACCACAGATTCTCTGAGCAGGATTGATGAACAACGTAATAACAGGGGCAATCACATTATTCCTGAATGCATTTTAATAAAAATCAAATAAAAGCAATTATGTGAATTTCCAAGAGGATCACCTCTCCTCCTTTCCCCGAGGTAGGAAATGGAATGAATTCAGGAAATCATTAAAATCAGAAACCCGAGCCGGCTGTACAAAGGCAGCAGGAAAGCCCAGTCCCCACCGGCACGTGGCAGCCAGCGGCGTGGGCTCCTTTCTTCAGCTAACTGAGTGGAAATTTCACCTATGGGTGACAGAGGGTAATTAAGGGCCAGAAGAGCCGCTTTGAAAGCAGGTCGCCTCTTGCCCCTCTAGTGTAGACTGGCAGTTTCAAAGGGACCTCGTCTTCCTTCATAGGAACATTTCTATCGCCAGCAGTCAGGGGCCTGGTGGACTCAGAAAAGGGTTCTTAAACTGGTCAGTGTCCTTCTGTGGGGACATACAGAGCTCATCCCAACTGGATGCTTGAAGACTGAGTGTCCTGTCCTCGTCATCCCTCAAGGGCACAGGCTTGTCACTTGCAAGATCCTCCCGGTGGCCCATCAGCTACTCTTATCTCATGTAACCCTTGAGCTGGTATGCTCCTTTCAGATGATGATAACTGTAGCCAGAGGGGGGTCAGTGACCCGCTCAAGGCGCCCAGGCAATTCAAAGTCTGGATTCTGGCTCTCCTGGGACCAGCAGGGCAAGCCCACATCCCGTGGTGTTGGTGGCCTGAACCCAGTAGCTTCCACCAGGCACAGGGTTTACAAGATTCACCTGAATGTCTTAGTTGTGGCCTGGACTGGTGTGACTGTCTCCAGGCACCACCAAGGTAGTACAAGTGTGGGACGAGGCTTCAGGAAGGCAAGGGGATTGTTCTCAGCCCCACAGCTGGAAATGAGTTACAGGTGCCACCAGGCTGCCATAGTCCCCTGCCTGCTAAGCCACAATGGCCACGGAGGGAGTTTTCACTAAGACCTTCTAAGAGGTCTTTGGGAGGGATGTGAATGGATGAGAAAATGAGAAGATCTGCCAGCCTCCATAAGCACACTAATAGCCCAACGCCAGCAGGTCACCTGAAAGGAAAGCCCCAAAGGACTCAGAAAGGACTCCCTGATTATGCCAAAGTCCATCTCTCTCAAATGCAATGCCTTGAAACTCCATTGTAGTAGGAACTGCAGCTGAAGGTCCCCTTTGGGGACAGCCTGAATTAAGAGGTAGGCTGAAAGGCCTGGAACAAGCTTTGCACGTGTGTCTTTAGTTCCTCGATCCTCTCTTGGCACATATGCACATGCATATAACCATGTGTATGTGCACATGTGAGGCGGCAGGGATGACCTAGTTCCAGGTTCAGACATCCGGTGGAGCTGTTCCCCCCTGTTCCAATCTCACTCTGCTCTAGGCTGTCCTCAGTCTCTGCTGTTGCCTATGCTGTGTGCCCTCCTATAGGACACTTGTGGAAATGTCACGGGGAAAAGCACAACTCAGGTCCCAGGAAATGAAAGAGAAGGAAGATTCTGGACCTTCCTGCTGCCAGCTTCCTTGTGGAAGGAGGGTTCCGGCAGGCCCTGTGCTGGTGACATTTAGCATGAGAAGCGAGCACTGGCCACATGGTTGCTGGTGTCATGGTTCTGGCCCAACTGTTGACTTACATGTACTTTATCAGGCCACTGGATGTTAGGGACACTGTCTAGGAAGCTGAGGCTATGGGACTGGAGGCTGGTGGGCAATGTGGGGCAATGTGAAATCATTCAGACCCTACAAAGGCCAGTTGCCTGCCTGCTGCCCTACCCCAGCTAACCCCTATGGTCTAGTGCATGATAGGTTCTCCTTATATGTGCCTTATGTGACATGCAGAGATCAAACAGGCTTGCCCACGAGGAGAAGAAAGTTCCTGCATCATGCTCCACACACTTGCGGACTTGGGATCATATTATACACATAGTAATCATGTTTATGTATGTGTGTGTGCTCTTAACAACCACATTTACATGTAGGCATGTCTATTGACTTGCATATCCATCCAGCAAGTGGGTATCAGAGCACCCCCAAGTATTAGGAGCCTCTCTGAGACTTGCCTCCAATTTCACAGGCCAGACTAGCCCACAGGTCATTGGAGGAAGTCCATATCTTCGGAATCTCTATACCCAGGACTACTGTCCACCTGTTTCTATGCACATGCTTATACTGAGTCACTCTAGAAATGTCAGCTTTGGGTCCAATGCTCAGCTCCCCTGAAATCTGGGTATTAGCTACCTAACATCTCTGCCCTGTGAGTGGGTGCCCTATTGGGTGCCTAAAGACACTGAAGGATACAGAGATCATATCTCCCAAGAAAGGCCTCCTTGCAATGAAACCTTAGGTCTGGAGCTAGAAGAAGGACCTGGGTATCCTGAGTGGGAAGGAAGGGGTCCTACAGGTAGTGAGCGCCACCCAGACAAACACACAGCATACCTTGCTTAAGGAATGTCCAGCTGCCAGGTGCTGCCCTGCCCGGCTGGCTGCACCAGGAGCATGTGTCCCATTTCACAGCATTTGCTGCACAGGTTCTCAGAGGCCCTGAAGAAAAGAGAGACATGAGAGTACAGGCAGATCCTCAAAGGTCCCCCTTTCCCTTAAAGAAGTCATGTCCTCTGGGAGTCTAATGCCATGTCTCAAAAGTGCAGTCAGACCAGCGGTTCCACACACATATCCTGAAATGATTTGTTTGAAAAAGGAAGGGAGTAATGACCACATTCAGGGTACTGGTTCCTTATGGGAAGTAGGGGGCTGAAAGGCAGGTCTTCCCCAGTATCTAAATAATCTAGTTCTTAAGCAGAGTGGTCAGGAGCTTTTGTTGTGATGTGCTCATAGTTCACAAATAGTCTTTTATAGGTAGGAAATATAATGTAATAAAACTTTCATTGTGTATAAGCCCAGGCTTACAGGGCTGTTGCAAGGCTGGGTTGGCTGAGAGGCCTCTATGATTCCCTTGAGGCTGGCATCCTCAAAGGTGTTCTCTCCTGCTCTGCAGCAGTGTAGAGGCCTGGGCTCTCTTCCCAGCTCCACTGTGCACAGAAGATTCAGGTCATGTGTAGAACAAGACAGAGTATGGAAAGGCAGACATGCATAGAAAGCCAGCCTGTTCTTCTCATGCAGTATGCATATCTGCCTGGGCCTTGTGCTCTCTGTACAGTGATAGACTCTGATGAGCTGCTGCGCCACGTTTTCTCAGACTTACCACTTTAGTACACAGTTCTCGGGACACTTTGCCTCCCCATTCGCAGGCCTATTATAGGGGCTGTGAGGACTGTAAGGGACCATGCATGTTCTAGTACCCTCTGGCATTTGGGATTCTTCTATCAGTGTTGGTCAAAAACCAAACAAAAACCACCTGAACAAAGCCTCTGCAGTTGGGGTAAGACTGCCGTCTGGACTCTGCTCTTAAAAGCCAGGGCCTCTGGCCCTTTCCCAAGGGTACACTGCACTTCTGTGTGACATAGGATGACCAACGCCCCTTTGGTGAGGAGAGGGCAAGCCCAGGAGAGGAAAAATGAGAGAGAAAATTCTGGCAAAGAAAAGTGCAATGCATATGCAGGCAAGTAACCTGGACTCTGGTCTCCTGCTCAGGGATAAACCCCTTCTGCTTCATTATGGATATACTGGGCCTCACCCAGGGAGCTCTAATCCCAGCCCCAGTATAGAACTAAGGCTCCAGCTCTAACTGGGCTTGGACTGGAGGGGAGGGGGGGAGACGCATCAAAAGCCAAAGAGATTAGCATCATAGAGAGCCCCTGAGGGTGAGCCTGGATTAATTCACCCTTTCACCACACCCCTCCCCACACAGCCTTCCAAGCCTCCAAGGTCCCTGAGAGCCTGCCTGGGTTGGGGGAAGGGTCACTTTTCATTCTAGGGCCCTGTCACACACCTGAGACCCAGTTCTTACAGGAGGGTGGGAGGGGCAGTGGTTTGGGCAGATTTACAGAGGAAAGCGGGTCTCACCGTGTTCTTGAGGCATATGCTCTTCAAGGACTCTAATGTACTCTACAAGGTCTGCCTTCAGAAGCCATGGTTGGGCTATCCTAAGCTGGTGGGAGGAACAGGGTTCAGCATGGATCTGCCCCTGTAGAAACGAACAGACCTGGCAAGCATTAAGCAACAGGAAAGAGATGAGAAAGACTGGCAGACCTTCTATTGTCACCCCAATCCATGCTGGGTTCCTCTGGCCCTACCATCTCTTCTCTCTCCCCCAAATACTTCACCCACCTCTTGCCTCAAGAGGTTCCAGCTCCCATCTCCTGCCATCTGATCTGGTTCATCCTTCGACTGACGGCAAGGTCCACTCTTCATGCCTACTCTGCAGGAGAAACTAAGAAAACTGGAAAGATGAGCCCAGTATTAGGTGAGGTAAGAGTCTAAGACTATGGAAGCTCAAAGAAGCTTTTAGAGAATCAGAACATCAACTTGGCCCAGGCCAGCCCAGTTAGCTTTGCTCTATACCGTCAAAAGTCCATGAACACTGCAGGTACTGCCCAACAAGTCTGCGGAGAATGTGAACCTTATTCCTAGATGAACCTCGGATGCCCCGCCCCCACCTACAATTTACCTTCACTCTTCTGCCTGTGTCTCCTTTTGTTATAGCCCATCATGAATACTTCTTTCAGTGAGCTTCCTCATTCTGCTTTATCCATCAGTGACCTTCCTGACCTCTAGCAAAGGGCCTGGAGACATTCCTTCCTCGGGTGCTAACCACTTTATTTTGGGAGGGGTCCCAAAAGGGCAATGCACCACACCACCCTGTCTCTAGTCTTGGAACATTATAGACAGCTCCACTCCCAGGCTCTCTAAGCCACATGCACTCACAACACTGACAATGTTGCATCCAGTTCAACAGCTGGGATTCCAAAACAGACTGTCCTGGATTCAAATCTTAGCTTTTACCCAGTAGCTGTGTGACCTTGGATTTATGTAACCTGTCTGTGCCTTAAATTGTCTTTTTACTTGACTGGTTGGATCTGGGAAAGGGTCCTCAGGCTAGCATCCAATCTTGTGGTTCCCTCCTCCTTCAGCCGCTATGATGTTGGGGTTATGGGTGTGTGCAACTATACCCAGCACACTGTCTGCTGCTGATGGAAATAGATTAATTCCAGTGTCCCAAGCTTGGAAGGATGAAATGTGTCCCCATATGTAAGTTCTTGGACTAAAATCCTGTATTTTGCATTGTTACACAGGTGTCTGCTCTAAATAGTATCTGAGCCTAATAATTAGACCAAGAAGAGGCATTAGCACAAAGTCTATCCAGAAGAGGATGGAAGTCCAGACAGGAACCAGAAAAGGGGGTTACATTTTAGTCCCACTGAATGGCCAAAACCATCTTGGAAGTGGTTATTACCAGGCCTGCCTTGAAGATAAAGAAACGGAGGCTCCCAAAGATGGCGTGAGCTCCAGAGAAAGCATATCCCTTGTGGTAGGGCTGGAATGGAAGGCCAGGTCACATGGCTCCAAAGTCCACACTTTCAACAGCCAGAGCTGCCTCTCTGTCTGGCAGGGAGATAAGCCCTGTACACAAATAGCTGTAATCCGAGGTAGAAAGTGATAAGTGTCAAAAGGGACGATAAAGGCTCTGGGAGGCTTGGGGGGGTGAGGGGTGGGAGGGAGGCAGGGCTGTCCAAGGCAGGAAAAGAAAGGGTGGCGGTCAACACAAGCTTGGGAGAGTGGGGATCAGCCAGTCTGAGTGGGGTCTTGGAGGTGGACAGGCAGGGTCGGTGGAGCCAGGGGGTGGGGGTGAGGGGACTAAGATATGGTCTGTGTAGCCACAGTACCTAGCACCATGGTGTCACCAGGGCCCAATAAATATTTGAGAAAGGAAGGGAGTAAGGAAGGAAAGAAAGGAGGTAGGGAGGGAGAAAAGGCAGAGAGGAAGGTGGCTAATCCATCTCCGCTAAGCCCAGGATGTCCCCATGTCACAGGATTCAGATCAGGGTGTGGAGGGGTGCGTGTGGACAGTGAGAAGGTTTGCTCCATAGCAGAAAGAACTTTCCAGCAAGACAAGCTGGACCAGACTTTTCTTGGGGGCAACTCTGTGTTGTAGCCTGCTTGTACTGGCTCAGGAATGACAGCAGGTTAAACTTTCACCAACTGTGTGAACTGCTAAGCATGCGGCACCAGGCCACTATGGTAGGACTATTTACACTACGGGAATCAACAGATACTACGAATCAGGTTCTCTCCAGTCTGGAGAGCCAGGTGTTAAACATTTACTAGCAAGCCACTGGGCAGAGGTCTGCTCTGTGAAGGAGCGAGCAGTCTATCTACTCCGGAAGGGAGGGGGGGGGGAGAGAGAGAGAGAGGCAGAGGCTGTTACTTCCTGGGAAGACTGAGGCTAAGGTGTTCTTGCTTAGTGAGGGGCTCAAGTCAGATGACCCGAGAAACCCCTTCTGCCTTCAAGTGCCCATGAAAAGCTGGGTCTAAGAAAACTCTGTACCAGGATAATTACTCATGCCAGGAAATCATTAACCACTTGACCTAGAAGGTGGGAGTAAGGCAAGGACCTAGAAACCACGGGAGAAACTATGTGCTTGTGTGTGTCAGTTCACACAGCCAGGAAGATGCAGTACCAGGGCTAGAGCACAAGTCTCTGGGCCTTGGGCCCTGGGCTCCTTCTGGGGCACATGGGCTGAACCTCTGGGAACAGGCCTGTCTGGACGGGGCCTGTTTGGCTGGTTTTCTCTATCAGAATTATCAGATAGACAGTGGCAGCATGGGTCACATCTGCTTCCTCTTTACTGGATCCCTAGAACTTAGCTCTGTGTTTGACACAGCTTATAGTCAATAATTATTTATTGAATAAATCAAAGTCTCTGAGATCCTGTCTCCTGGCAATATCTAAGACCAGGAGTGGCATTTAAAAAAAATAAAACAAAAACAAAAACAAAACAAAACAAAAAATCACCTGGATTGGTGACATGGAATCAAGTGATCAGAGTTCAAATCCTGACAAGACCCCACCCCCATGTGTGTGATATTGGCCAAACCACCAAGCTATTTTCTTCTTCTTCTACAAAGTGGGTTGTACAATCTGCCTTCTGAGGCTGTTGTGGCTCCTACATGGGACAGAAAGTGCTCTCTATAAACTCAGAAGTGCTTTTCCCAGGGAAGGAGGGAGCTTGAGAAGCCAGTTCTAGCCACAGCTTCCCTGTAGACCCTGGTCAATGACCAGAATGTTGCTCTCACAGGACTGATCATTGGAGTAACCTGGGTCAGACTTGTCCATGGTCTGGAAAGGTCAGAGTTTGGGTGCAAGAGGGAATTCTCAAAAGAGGTGTAAGCAAAAGGAGATAGTGTAGAGTCTTGGGGAGCCCTTTCCAAAGAGCAAATTCATAGCTGTCTCTGGAGAAATCTGTTTGATGTACCTCTAGGTTCCTATTCCTCTACCCCTGCAGATGGCCTTCCTTCCTGGGGGTGGCAGGAAGTTCTCCCATGATCATTCTGGAATTAAACCAATGTTTAAAATGATATCCTAGAAGAGAGATCTTTGCAGTACCCACAGACCTTTCTTGATAGAGTGAGGGGCTAGCTGCCAGGGAATGGGTCTAGCTCACCCAACGCTGCAGGTGGGTGAAGAAGGAAACCATAATGGTGGGCAGTAGTCCTCCAGCCCTCCAAAATTGCACCTGATACTTGCAGAAGACCAAGGCAAGCTCTCTGGGTGGCTAGCTTCCACTCCATCTTATGCAGCAGGATTCTGGTTCCAGTTGGCACGAGCTGCAGCTAGGAACAATGCTTCGGGTTCTGTTCTCTTTCGTTTTAATTGAGGGGGGGAAAGAACTAGAGCCATTCACTGAACAACTCGGCATCGTCAAGGCATCTGGGACCATGTGTCCTTCATAACGATCATGGTTGAAGAAGCTCCAAGGCAGGTTGCAAAGTGCAGCAATGCCTATCGCTTTGGGAGCCCATGTACTACCCCTTTTCTGTGTGATCCTGTGCAGATCCATGTTCCACCCTCGTCTGCTTTTCTACAGCTTCCATGAGAAGCTTGCCTTCCAGGTACCTGTCTGATATCAGTGATTTCTCTTCCCTAAACCTAAAAATGGCATCTGATCTAGGCAGTCCTTCCTAGGAGCCTGGTCTCTCCATTGTGTGCCCCCATATCATCACTGTACTTGTCAACTCCTTGGGTGATAGTATAGAACAATGAACCATTCTGCCCCTAGAGGTACCAAAAAGCACTGGGTACCAAAGAGCTCTCCACCGTGAGGTGTTACACTGGCAACTGAGATTTCCAGGGCCTCGGTTTTCTTATCAGTAAAATGGAGCCATTAGTACTAATCTTCAACTCAGGTGAGCACCCAGAGTTCAAGTTACTGAGGACCTGGCCCATGGCAGGAACTTAAGAGGCAGTCGCTATGGTCACACGGATATGGAGGCAGTCTGGCAACATTCAGGGATGGAGATGACGTAGACATCTTGGCTGGGAATATTATCAGAGTAGGCTCCTGAGCAGGTGGCTGCAGATACGGCCTGGAAGGCTGGGATGGGTGTGTCTTAGGAGACAAAAGGAGCTTGTGCAAAAGCATGCAAGGAGTTGGATGCATGAGATGGTGGCTCTCCTGGAAGCCACCGAGCATGAAGAGCATGAAGACAGGTTAGGGCAGGAGAGTGTGAAAAGCATGCATAAGTGAGATGTCAGGCCTCAGCTCTTTTACAGGGTGAAGGTGCTGCAGGACAGAGGCAGGAAGCCACTGCGCTCCGCCCTTGCCCTTGGCATGCTGTGTTTGTCTCCCCAGCTGTCCTTCCACACCAGCCCCAGCCTGCTGCTTGGCACAGCTCTAGCTGTAGGGAGAGGATGCTGCTGCAGGAAGTGGCCCACCTTTCACTCTTTCTCTGTACTTCCCAGGCCTCTGGCTCAGGAAAAGCCACCGCCTCCCTCTGTAGCTCATCTTAGTCACCCATCGAAGTGCCATGGTGAGGATCAGAGAATGGCAAGACAAGGTGACACACCCTAGCTGGGTATAGATATGATGACTCCCAGCTGTAATCCCAGCATTCAACCAATGCAGAACTCTTGAGTTCAAAGGCCATCCTGGACGACATGGCAAGACCTTGTCGCAACGTGCCCCCAGCCTCTCAAGAAACCGATACAACTGAGTCCTAGATGGTCATAGTTCTGGGAACCTTCCTCCAGCACTTCAGTTTTCTGGTGTGCAGAGAAGGGAGAAGAATCTAGTAGGAACATAGAGGCTCTGTGCTAGAGGACACAGGCTTTCTGTATTAGATGAACTATCTACTCCTAAGAGATATAGGCACAGAGCTGGGCAGGACCCAAAGGTCCCTGGTCAACCACAGGTGAAGACTAATTAGGTTCCTTCACTGCCCAGGAAGGGTTTAGACAGACAGAGATCAGTGCCTAGAAAGGAGTTACATCTTCCCCCGAAGGACTTCAAAATCACCTCATCTGTATCATCCCTGGTAATGAGATGAGCTCAGGGGTGCAGCCAGACCTGGAACCGTACCCTGGAGCAGCCAGGCAAACCTCTGTACTCTTCCATCAACCTGGAGATACCAGGTTGGAGACATGGAAGGAGAGGAGTGGCAAGCTCCATTTTCACACATGTTTTGGCTCCAGAGCAGAGAGGCAGGAACTGGTACCTTTATGCCTTTCCTACCTCAGCATCTGATGGCAGTCTGGTCCAGAGGCCATGCTCACTACATGCTGCATAGGTCCTCCCATCACTGCCTCCCTCTTAGCCCTTGGACTTCCTGCTTCCTGGGACTCAGGCTCAGGCCCCGCCTTAGCAGTGCCCCCCTTCCTCAGTCTTGATGGTTTGTACCATCAGGGTAGGAAACTAGAGGCACTTAAACCTGCTGGGAAGGTGGGTAAAAGCTGAGCCTGCATTGCACAACCCACACTCTGGTGGGTACTGAAGCTGTCCTTTTGAGCCAGGAGGAATACAGGAACTTGCACTGACTGGACAGAGTCTACTTTCCATCTCTCGGTTTCAACCCAAGCCTACCGCTGCTGAAGCTGAGATTGGGAACTCAGGACATAGACAAACAGCAAGGCTTGATCAGTGTTATGAGACCTAGCCTTTAGTTTACAGAGGACCCAGAAAGGGAGAACAACTTGCCTAGAGCTGAACAGAAATTCGAGATAAGAATGCAGAGTGGTTGGCTAACAAGAAGCCGTGTTATTGAAGGCCTGAGAAGCATGTGGATAACATTTACAGTACAGTTTCCTTTGGAGGGGACAGTAATGTCCCTAACTGCAGGCAGTAAGTGAATGTCATGATGTCCTCACTCAGCACACAGTAGTCACTAAATAAGTCATCCCTTCTAGGACTCCAGAGGGAGCCAAATGGCCTAGTAATCTCTTGGGCAGAGAAACAGAGATAACAAGGGCCTGCGGAATCCCAAATACTTGGGGAATGGGGTCCTCACAGGGGCCTGAGTGTGATTTCTAAGATTTATTGCCCTCAAGGCATCATGCTTGGTAAGGGGGGGAAGAATGAAAGCAACTCGACTCTGTCCTACTAGACTCCTCTACCCTCTTCAGCTACTTCCGATTTCCAGATATACTTGTGGGCTAGAAATAAGGGATTGGGGACCTGCATGATGGCTCATCATTTGGTAAAGGCTGCCAAACCCGAGGATCCGAGTTCAATCCCCAGGACATACATTGGTGGAAAGAGAGAACTGATTCCCCAAAGTTGTCCTCTGAGCGTCATGTGCATCCCTCTCTCAAATGAATAAATACATTCGATGTCAATTTTTAAGAAAGGGGGTGGGACCTTCTGGACAGGAGCTTTCGAACATGAATATTCACCAGAGGTCACCATTTTCTCCACTTCCTGGGGGTGATTAGCTCAGGTTACTTACAGATTTGGAGAAAGATGGACAGAGCTGAGTGCCCTGGACTTAGGTGGTCATCAAGGGAACAGGAACTGGCCCTGGTGTTGGTTGGGGCTGTTCTGGCATCTCAAGGCTGATGGGGGCTTTGGTGCTGGGGATGGAGGTGTCCTTCTGGGTGTGCTGTGACTAAGAGCAGGATGCCTGTGGCTCCCTCAGCAAACTGATTTCTCATTTTACAAATCCAGCTTTCCAGGATTTCTCAGACTACCCTCCCCAACCTGGGCCACCCACAGGCTGGGAGGGGGGATGAAGGGGGAAAGTGTTCTTCTTCTTCTTGGAAATGTACTGGGACCAGGCCATTCCAGTGTCCCTAGAGGTCTGGAAATGATTTCATGCCACCCACTTTCCCTGGGGATACTCAGCTGCCACCTGTGGGTGGGTAGTGGAGCAAGTTGCTAACAGTTCATCCCGTGTGACAGGTCCAAGGACTGAGGCCAGAAACGAGCACCGCCCCCACCCCCACCCCCACCAGCACCCGATAGCAGCAGGAGTCAGTCAGAATTTGCCCCGGGAAAGGTAGTTTCCCCTGCACCCAGACACTCTTGCCCCATGTCCCTGTGGACCTGAGCTGCAGTCTGCCCTCAGGAATTCCAGGCTGAGTTCACGGCTACCAGACAGTCACAGCTTTGAGAATGGATTCAAAGCTAGCAAACGCATTTTGCCTTCTTGTCTTGGTGATGGAAGGAGTGATCTCTCTGGCCCTGAAAGAGTTCAAGCCGAGGTCAGATCAGCCAGCCCTCTGAAGGATATTGTAAACTGGGGGTCTGTGGTGGGGGGAGCTCTCCAGCCGGCTCCCCTGTTGGCCCGCGGTGCGCTATGATCACCACCCAAGAGGCTCAGGACTAGCGAGTCTGCGTGGCACGTCTGCGCTCCCATGCGGACCTCGTCAATCAAACTGCCGGCTTGGCGAGGCCGAGACTTCATCCGCCAGCCCCAGGCCCTGAGAAAGACCCCCGCCCGGGCTGCCTGCCCGAGCCCGCCCCCAGCGGTGTCATTGTTCTCTGACGTCACGCGGCGGCTCCGCCCCTCTCCCCCCACCTTTCCTCCCCACCTCCGGTTCCCCCGGCTGGCGGCCAAGCAGCCTCCGACGACCCGGCTGTGCTCCCCCCGCGGCCAGGCCGGGGCTGCGCCCCCTTGCGCTCTTCCCAACTTGCCTTTGTTATTCCAGCTCCCTTCCTCGCCTCGCCTCCGACACCGTGGCTGCCTGCAAAATGCGGAGCACGGAGTCCTCGCCACACCTGGAGTCCCTAGCTGGCTCCGACCCAAGCACCCACTCCCCCCCATGCCCTAAAGGGGAGAGCGCGCGCGCGCGCGCGCGTGTCCAGCCTAGACGCTTATTATCTTTGGGTCTAGAGTACCTCTAATCGGGAGGCGGGTGGGGTTGAGGAAGGGGAAGAGGAAGGGGAACATGTGTGGTATGTGTACGTGAATGTGAGATGTAGTGCACGGGGGAATGCCTCGTGTCTTGTTTTGTTTTTTAAACGTACCGGGGGTTGGTGTACAAGCAATATTTGTGTGTACAATTGTACGACTCCAGGTGCACGGGCATATCTGGGATGGAAAGTGTTTGTACAAGTGTGTGGACGGGTCATGCGTGCTATGAGGAGTATGCGTGTCATGCTGAAAGGTAGGCGCAAACCTATGTGCCGTTTGTGTAGGAGTTTTTGTGTGAGTGGCAATGGACGTGAGCCAAAGGGAGTGCGCACTTGGATACATTTGGTGGCGGGTCTGCGAGGGGAACCCCCGCGAGTGGGCGCACCCAACTGTGCTTCGTGAGTGCCCTTCGCCACTACAGGAGTGGAGCCCAGCCCTGGGCTGTGAGCTGGGTTGGGTGATTTCCACCTCTGCATAGCGGGAGCGCTCGGCTCTCAGCGCCCCAGGCGCTCCCTACCAGGCACTAGGGCGCTCTTGCGTCCAAACTTCAAGTAGCAGTGGGGACTTATGGCTCCTTTTGCACCCCTTGCTCCTTCTCAGATGTCAACGGAGGCGCACTTCAGCCTCCCCTTCGTCACCAGTGGTAGTGAAGGTTAGGGTCCTCTCGCCTTCTCTCTGTCACCCGTTTTAGTAATAATTCCAAAGTCTCCGGGGAAGCTCCGCACACCGTGTCTCGTTAGCAACCCAGTCACCCCAATTCAGATAGCTTACTGCACCTGAGGCCCCAGCGCACTTCTGCAGGGGACCAGCAGGAAGCAGGGTACGCCTTCTGGCAGTAATTTTGCTCCTACCAAAGTGGTCCCTTCCTAGGCACTTCATCTCCCCGCTCCAAACTTATGGGATGGGGGGGGGGGCGCGTTAAAGAGCAGTGAAGGGAGGCGAAAGGAAGGACGAGAGTGAACAAGAAAGCATAGGAGGGTGAGGGTGGCGCAGAGCCTAACAGGGTCCGGGAGAGAGCTGAGACCTGGGAACAGGGAAGAAAGAGAGGAAAAGAAGGGAAAAGAGAGAGGCGGAAAGGAAAGGAAAGGGAAAGGGAGAGCGCAGCGAGCGCGCAGATGGAGAGCGAACCAAGGCAAGCAAAGCTGCGAGCTGGAGGCGCGGCGCTCCGCTCCCGTCATTACTCCGTGCCGGCTTTTGCGGAAGGCCGGCGGCGCGGGGCCCTTTGGAAATAGAATAGCCAATGTAATCTGACACTTCAACTTGCTCGGCTCCGGGCGAGTTGATTCACTTACTCACCCCCTAACGCCGAGTTCCTTTTCACTGTCTGTGGACATTAAAAAAGCGAGCGGCGGCGGCTGCGGACGCCCGGGAGAGCAAGCGGCCGGCCGGGCGAGCAGCGATCGGGCCGCAGAGCAAGCGAGCAGCGCCGGCGCAGCGCGCTGACCCTAGCCCCGGCCGGTGAGGAGCCGGAGCCGGAGCCGGAGCCGAGTGGATCTCCGCGCTCTCGCTTCGCTCCTCCCGGTTCCAGTCTGCCCTACACGGCGGTGGCGGTGGCGCGTCCTCCAGCGGTGGCAGTGGTGCTCGCAGTGCCCGGTAAGTTTGGGGACACAGCCAAGCGCCCGTTAGCACCGAGGCTTCCACCCGTTCCCGGCGGATCGTCGGGGTGCGAGCGCCGGGTACTGTACTAGGGCTTTCCACTTAAAGGTTTAGCTTCGACCGGGCGAGAGAAGCCAGCCGTGCGGGCTCGGCGGGCTGCTTTGGCCGCCGGGGGCGGAGGCCCTGGACACCAGCGAGCGTCTAGCTTGTGTAGAGCGCCTCCGGATGAGCGCGGGGACCCGGGGGTCTTCGGATGTACGAGTCTCCGGTGCGGTTGTGCGCACGGACTCGGTGCCCGCCTCCTGCCGGCGCGCCTCCAGCCTTCGCTCCGAACAGTCGGGGGCCGGCCGGGATACGGATTCGGAGGAGGGAGGAGAGGACCCGGGAAGGACTGGCTGGGTCTCCCTTGCCTCTTTTGGAAAGATGAGAAGTTGTACTCCTGTGTACGTAGAACCGCTGGGAAGGCGCTGGATTCTAGGGTGGCCAGGGTTGGTTGTGTTAAGTTGTGCCCCCGAATTTCTATGGAGAACACACTTTTGTACATGGGAGATGGGGGCGCGGTTAAGTTGTTTTGGGGGGAGAATAGCCCAGGGAAACGCGGTGTGTGGCTGAAGCAGGACCCGTTGAGGAGATGTGTCGAGGCTTCTCGTTCCGGCTTCGGAAGCCGAAGGGGCTTTCAGACCAACGCCTGGCCGGGGCTGCCCCAGTCGGGAGGCGAGCCCAAGGGGAAGATGTGTCTGTGTGTGCGCGCGCGCGTTGCAAATACGAAAGTAATTTCCCCGTGTTCTTTCTTCCTCTCTGTCTCCAGCGGCGGTGGCCCCGGGGGAGTGGGAGGCCAACCCCGGAGGAGGTTCAGGGGCCGGGCCGGAGCTGAAGCTTGGTCCGGATTCTAGGAGGGAAAGCTCTGAAAGCTTGTTTCACATTCCTGGCGTCAGGGCCAGAGAGAAAACAGTGGGGAGCACGGCCTCGGTGTCTCGGTGCAGGCTGCGGGAGCGCGTCGCCCCCTGGCCGGGGACATCTGTCCAGGAAGCTGGCCAGGCGGGAGAGGGCGCGGTGCAGAGGGCAGGCTCTCCGCCCTGGAGCGGTGGGGGCGCGGGAGAGGGGCGGCCTCCTCTCCCGGCCATTGTGCGCCAGCAGATTTTCACGGGAGACTGCCCCGAAGCCGCGGGAGAAGGCCAGGAGCCGGCCACAGCCTCGGGTTTAAAAGACACTCCAGGAATGTAAACAACCCGGGCGGGAGGGCTAGCGGACGGGAGCGCGCCAGGACTGCGGGACTGGGTCCCCCACACTCCCCCAGGGACAGCGGATCGGCGCGGCTACTCTGCCCTTCCCTCTACCTGCCGAAAACTTTTCCTTTCTCTGGTTTACAGTTCCACCTTGTGCCTCCAGCCCGGAGCAGGGCGAAGGGCCTCTCCCACAGCCCAGGCTCAAGGAGCCTGGCATCCGGACCCAACCCGGGAGCCCTGGAAGCCCCGGCGGCCAGATCTCTACTTCGATACCGAGAGCTCGGTCAACGTCTGCCCCGGGAGCTGCAGCTTCTTGGGCTGGCAGTGCTAAGAGTAGCTGGGGCTCGGAGCCTGCCCGCCTGGATTGCTTGCTCGCTTTCTCCCGCCCTCCTTCCCGCGGCTCCTTCCCCCTCTCTCCCCCTTCCCCTTTCCCCTGACTGCTTTTCCAATGCCCTGACATGAGGGAGGAAGATTTAACTTGGCAGCCCAAACAAATGTTCTCTCTGAGATCTCCAAGAAGCTGGCTGGCGGCTGGGCTGGCGGGGTGAGTGCACCGCTCGGCCAGCCTTTCCTTCTTCTCTGCACTGCCAGGGACATTTGGAGCCCCGTGGGTGGACAGCCCCGGGCATGGACAGTGGGGACCAACCCCCGGGATTTGGAAGGGCGGTCTGTGGGCTGCTCCTGTGGAAGCCCCTGCTTTGGCGCTACATAGAGAGCCTTTGGCTCCAGCTGCCTCCTGGTGCCAATGGTTTTCTTGAGCAACAGTTTGCCTCTGCTGCAACCTGGGAACTGGGCCTGGTAGACCAGAGGGTTAACTAGTGCAGTCTCCTCCCTCCCTCGTGGGTGTGAGGACAGGCTGGTTACACAGGGCAGGGCAGGAGGCCAGAGGCTGTTCCCAGAGGTGCCTGGTTTTGCTTATTATTGTTTTTTTGAAGGTACAGATAAAGGGATGGTGACTGGGGCTGGAGAAACAGACGACTTGGCTGCTGGTGAATTCCGGCCTGCCTCCCTATGCTTACACGGTGACTGGAGTGTGCAAGAATTGCCTGTGAGCTATTTGGGAAGTTTAGATGAGGGAGCAAGCTCATGGCCTTTCTTATCCGGACTGGTTTTTTAAGAGGTCCAAAAAAGGGGGAATTCCTGGCCCCTGAGCGGAGGCAGAGGGCTTGTGAACAACCGGGAGCCTTGTGCTGACCTTTCCCTCTTCAAGAAGAGGATGTGGAAACACCAGCATCAAACAAAAGGCACATTGAAAGCCCTATCTATCTGCCTAGGAGCGTGCGCCTAGGAGTGCTTTTGGAGGGAGATGGTGTTGTCCTCTGAGTTTTATGGGTTTGGTTGTTTTTTTCCAAAGGACAGACAGACGCATCACTGGCTCCCGAGTCACACGGTTAGGAGACCTAGTTTTCTCATATGAATCAGAAGTTTAGACTTGGGAACTTGGTGAGTGGGGCTGGGGGAGGAGCTATAGAGTTTCCAAGACTTGAGCTGCAGTTGTAAGACTTTCTGAGTGCTGCTCACAGGCTCAGAGAGGGGACTGGACTGAGGAAAAAAGTTTGAATAAATAGCCTTGTCTGTGCAGACATGGCTGCTGGCTTTGTGGGAACAAAATGTTCTTTTTTTCTGTTCTAAGGAAAAGTGGGGGAGATCCAGAGCAAATGAAGAAAGACCTAGAAGCTGGTGTTTGGCTTCAACCCCCCCCCTTCGTGTGTGTGTGTGTGTGTGTGTGTGTGTGTGTGTTACAAACATGTAACAATTCCCTGGCCACAGCAATCCTCTATTTTCATCCCTGGCTACTGTTTAGATGACCAAACATGACACAGTTGTCCACAGGTTCACTCCTATCAGAAGCTGGAAGGACCCAGCTGAGAAGATCCACCAACTTGAAGTTTGTATATATCCTCAAACTTCAAGTTGATACTTGTTTGTATCCTCTCTGGGGGCAAGAGGGTCCTGTGTAGGAAGCTTGGATACCTAGCTCCAGCCCCAGGTTCATTGGGTAGTTTTGACCCAAGTCTTAGGGTAAAATGTTGTAAGAAATCTGTGCAGCAGAGAGTTAATTTGGGGAACGGTCTGTGGGTATGGTAGCATGATAACAGAGTGTAGGGCCTGTGGATAGTGACTGGGTCCCATAAGTTTTCATTCATAACTGCTCCTGTGGGTCCTTGCCAGGCCCTGGCTCTCTTGCATCTTTATGAGATTCCTAGGGTTTTGTGTAGATGACAAAGGCTACTGCCCTAATTACCCCTGACCCTGACCCTGTGGCTGCATTTTCTCCTGGTGACTGCTGGATCCTCTCAGCAGGACACAGTGGCCTCTACCCAGACCCTCTGGGGGGTGGGGGGGAATCTTTGTTCTGCAGATACCCTGAGGTTGGGGTTGTGCCAACCTGCTTGGGTGCATGAAACCTGGCCTGGAAGCTCCAGCCATGAGTCTGAGGTCGGGCCCTACCTCAGGGAGGCAACACACAGTTAACCTACCATAGACACTAGACAGGGGGAAAGAAAACCATTATCAGATGGCTGTGGCTTGCTAGCTGTGTGGGCCAGGAGGCCACTCTGCTGGGCCTCAGTCTCCTGATTTGTAAAATGGGTTAAAGCCCAGAACTCCTATCATCCCATATGGTTGCTGGGAGGATGAGGCAGATACAAACATTTGAGTCTTCATCCTGAAAGTTAGGGAGACTCTGGTGCAGAATAGACATAGGACAGAAGGGTTGAATTGGGGGTAAGAGATGCTGGAATCCTTTCCCAGAGATTACCCCATTAACCCCACCTCACTAATAGCTGACCGATGACTGTTCAGCCTCAGCTTGCTTGCTTCCTGTGAGAGGGTGCTCACCACCTTTGGGCAGCATTGGATGGCTGTGAGTTAGTTCCATGCCTTCTGGGAAGCCACGCCCCCTGGTGAATCCTGACTTTGGGCTTAAGATCCTTTGGCCCTCTCCCAACCACAGATTCATTTTCCTTAAGGACCATGAGGTCCGAGTTCTGTAGGATATGTGTGTATCATATCATAATGTCATGATATTTGTACACCCTTCCAGTGGCTGTTTCCAGTCTTATTGAGATGAGAGAAGTACAGGGAAGGGTCTGCCCAAGAGATTCTCTTCCATTGACTCTAGGGTACCAGGTTTGCCTCTTGACACTTTCTTCCCTTGAATTGCGGTTGACCTGGGAGGGGCTTCGTAATGAGGGTAGGGTCAGGTCAGGGACCCAGGATTGACTATTCATGTGTTTAATGAGAATCTACAGAGTAAAGACAGTGGCGCACGGTACCCAGAACTATGCAAGACACTCTTAGGAGCTTTTGTCCAGCAAGGGCAGAAAGACCAGTCCAAATAAATAATTACCCATCATCCTCTGGCTGCCTGCCATGTGCACATGAGAAAGGGTGTGGCCACAGCTCCTTCCTTTGCCTGGTATGGTCCATCTAGAATCGTTTTTTTCAAACTTGTTTGATCCCGTTAACAACAGTGTCAGCTACTGTATGGAATTACTTTCATTTAACAGAGAAAGAAACTAACGCTCAGAGAGAGGCCAAGAGGCTGTGGCTAAGCCAGGACTCAACTCTAGGCCTTACAGATCCCTACATCACAGTGCATTGAGCAATAGTCCAAACTTTGCTGGGATGTGCCACAGAAACCTGTGTGGGCCCCAGGGGTGGGAGTGAGAGAACGAGCAGAAACAGCAGTTGTTTGCAGGAAGGGTCACAGGTGGGCTTCTCTGCATCTGGCTATACAAGGTCTATGCCCCTAGCAGTGTGCGCTGTCTGCCCAGGTATATGAATGTACCAGCTTCAGCCCTGCCTGGACCTGGAGGAGGAAGCAAGATTGTCCCTGGGTGCTATGGTTTCTATAGATACAGAGTGACACAAACTGCCCCTCCTCTGACTGAGTCACTCTTCTACACTATGTAGGGTGGCCACCCTTTAGGGCCCCTGGATTTTCCCTCTCCTCCCCCATGGTCACTACCCTTGCATCTATCTGATCATCTGGAGCCTAATTGACTGATACTTTTTGATACCCACTTTGGCTGGTGGGGTTGTGGGCAGTGGGTAACTGGGCAGGCTGAGATGGTACTTCCCCAGGAAGTCTGACCTGTCCTGGCCAGGCACACCTGTGCAGGTAATGACTGTAGCCCTGAGGGCCCAGAGTCTGCCCTCCCATCAGGCCCAGCTGCCAGGGTTACTACAGGATTGTGCTGGGGGTGGCCAGGGTGTCTGAGCTAATTAGATTTCTTAGATTTCAACGCTCCCCTAATCCTGTTAGCCTGGCTGTAATTGTAACCACTTCAAGGTTTTGGCCGTGGCAGGCTGTTGAAGACAGCCGGTGTGTGGAGACTCTGCTTTGCCCAGCCCTAACCCTAGACAGCAGGTTGGGGGTAAGGTCTGCCTTTCCAGTTCTCTTGGGCAGTGGTAGGGTGTGTGTTTGGGAGGGGGTTGTTTTTCTCTAGCATGTCTGTATCACAAGTTGTCAGAACAGATATGTCCTTCCAGAGATCTCCTAGGTCAAATCCTTGTCAGAAACAATGGGGAAGCTGGAGAAGCTGAGGCTGAAGAGTGACATGGAGTGACAGGAGGTTTCAATAACTAGAATGACTTATTCTTGGGACCATTAGAGCAGGCTTTGAATCTCCAGGAGCTATGAACCTCCCTGAGACACCTATCCCCAGAAACAGGGTTTGAAGGATGAGCCTGTTCCCCTATTGGTGGGTCCACATGCCTCTCTCCCTTTCTCTCCAGCACACATGCAGATGTGCACACATGTTCATCTCTGCCTGTCTCTGGCCCATGCCCTCTAAAATGGGGGAGCTCAATTCTTTTTTCCATCAGTTTTCCCCACATGCTTGTCAAACTCTATGCAGACCAGGACATGGCCAGGCCACTGATGGTGAGACTGTCAGAATAGGACTCCTTTGTGCTTTCAATGGCTCCTTGTCCAAAATTCCTTTGGGGTGTCTGGCTTGAATGGAAGCTGCTCATAATAAGGGATTCCTCTGTGGTCTACAGAACCCTTCCCTGCCTAGAGGCTCCTCCTAAACCCAAAAAGGCTCACCTTATATTCTTAGCTGTGGGCCATAGGAAGAAATACCCCTTCTACCTCAGAATCCCCTTCTCTGGGTTTTGAACTCCTGGGGACTGTCTGCCTTTTTCTAGCCTAAGAAAATGGAACCTTAGAAAGCAATGATTAACTTCACTCAAGGTTAGCAGTACACAGAGCTGAACTAAACCCAGAACCTGGGCTCTGGCAGTTCATGAGTTCATTAGACATATACTGAGATTCTACTGTTGCCCAGTCCTTAGTGTGCCTCAATAAAGGTTGTTTGTAACCTAGCTCAAGAGTCCAGCTGGATTGAGGGAGGGTAGGAGTGACCCTTGAGTTCGTTTTAAGGACAGTCACTAAACCTCTTGTGGTACATAAGCTTGAGTGTGTACATGTGCGTATATGTCTATAGGTTGAGAATGGAATGCTGATGTGATAAAAATCAAACCAAGTTCCCCTTGAAAGAGTCCAAGCTCTCACGAGCCAAGGTTTCCTCCCCTCCGGTCCCCTGACCCATTTCATGCTGACTTTGAGCTTGTCTGGCTGATGGCTTGTCTGCCTGCTGTTGGTTCCTCTATGGACGAGGAAGCAGAGTTAGAACCTGCTGGCACCACCCTAAGAGTCACCTGTGTCAGGTCCAGGTGACAGCTGCTGGAGGAAAAAGGGACCAGGCTCAGGGTGTAATTGTCTGGACTTTGCTCTGTCCTCAAGGCTCCTGCCCCAATCCCTCACCCTGCACCCTAAGTGGACCTTGACCTCAGCTGGGTTAGTTGAGAAGCTCAGAACACCATTCCAACAGCCGGTGTGCTTCCTAGACCAGGAACAGACAGAGCAAGGAGCTCTCTGGAAAGGTCTTGACTTTTTCTCCTGGTGTTTGGAAGTGTAAGGAGTCCTTCCAGAGTCTCTATGTTTTGTTTTGTTTTTTTGGGGGGTTGTTTTGGATGGCAGATAGGGAGAGTCCAAACCCAGAGGGGTTCAGGGACAGGCCCTAGGTCCACCAAGGTGGCTTTCCTATAGCAGGCTGTCACAGCAAGGAAGCTGGGGAGCGGCTGGTTAAGGTGGAGAGGATTGTGTATCACTGAAATTGCTGTTGTTTACACACTTACAATCATTTACTGAATTCCCCCATCCCTGCTTCCACCTTACTATGTGTGTGTGTCTGTGCTAAGTGTATATATGTGTGTGTATGTGTGTGTTTCTGAATGTGTATATATGTGTGTGTATGTGTGTATATCTGTGTATGTATGCAAGGCTGAATGTCTGTATGGTGTGTGTGTGTGTGTGTGTGTGTGTGTGTGTGTGTATGTATGTTCTCACCAGGACCTTAGCTGATTAGGCTACACTGGCTGACCAGTGAGCGTTGGGGATCTTCCTGTCTCTGCCTTCCAGCTCTGGGATTGTAAGAGTGCACCACCACTACACTTGGCTTTTTATGTGAGTCCTGGAGATTGAACGGGGTCTTCAGTTGAACCTGCAACCGCTTCAGGGACTGAGACACCTCTCTCCGCAGGATTTTTCAGGATTTTTTTTCTGGCTGTCTAGAGTCTGTTCTTAACTCCACCTTTTATATTTGACATGTCTGACCTTGGCCTCCACATCTGTATACGAGTTACTCATGCTCTAACAATTGCTAACACACTGCCCTAACAATAAGTTAAGAAGCCAGAGAGTGTTCGGAGCCTGGCTTGTGGCAAGTGTTTAAGGAATTGTAGCCTTAGTCACTGTCATGACTGCCCTCCCAAGTCTTACCTCCAGTGTACCAATTGCTCAAGGTCAAACTGACTCAGAAGCAACCAAAGCTTTCTGATTCCTTGTCTGTAGGGCCTTCCGAAGCACAAGAGGGGTACCTATCCTCTTGGAGAGGCAATAATAACCAAAGACTACTACTAATAATCCAAAGACATTTTAACTCAGCCTATCAAGAGGCCTGGTGCCTCTGGAGAATATTCTAAGTCATCTGTCTGGTTTTCTGCCTGAGAGTCTTGTTTTCCCTCCTGCAAACTGAGGCAGGGGATGCCAAAATCTTCCCTTTTGGCTTCTGCCCATTCGATAAGACCCAGGGTAGACCAGACCTTGACACCAGCTCAGCTCTGTGTAGAGCATCTGTGAAGGAGGACAGAGAGTGGAACCTTTGGCAACTCATAAATCCCTCTGAGCTTCAGTTTCCTTACCCGCCAATTATGAACTGGGATGATATCACAGCATCCTGATTCAGGTTGTTGAGGTAGCACAATACCCCGCCCCCTGAAACTGTCAACCTAGTTTGCTTGAGAGGAAGTCTTATAGTTAAGAGCACTCAACCTCATTCCTGTATCCCCATCTTCTGGTGAGATGGCCCACAGCTTGCTTTTGTGTGGACATCTTGGAACAGTGTCAGAAAGATGCCCTTGCCCACAAGGCTGGAGTCCCTGGCCGTGAGAGGAATAGCTGGGCATATCTTGATGTCCCTCTTGGCCACACTCCAGCTCTGTGTGCGACCTCTGCCTTCAGGAGACACTGTATTTAGGAGCCTGCTTCTCATCACTTTATATTTTACTGGTGGGAAAACCAAGGTTGAAAAAGGAAAAGAGACTTGACTAAAGTCCCTAACAAAAGAGGCCTCCTGAGACTTATTACCTGGCTCCGGATTGAGTGGTCCTAGGGAATGTAGGATGAATAGTTATAGATATGGCCTTCAGGATAGGCTGGTGTCCCTGGGAAACAGTCCTATCTCCTGCTGCATGGGATGTACTGTGCCTGAATTCAGTCTGCAGCTCTTCCAGGGGGATTAGGTGGGGAGAAGTTTTTTCAAACTCTTTCTCCAAGGAAGGCAACAGACCAGGTCAGATCTTATGTGGGTCATCTTTTCCTGGTGTTGGGAGCCCTGACACTGACGAGAAGGACACTCAGCCTGCAGAAGAGCCACCTGCCATGACACAGTGAAGTAGCTTCCTCTGTGGGCATGCTTTGCTTGCATAGAAGCAGTTTGGATAGGGCCTTGAGGAGGGCTGTGACCCCCATCTGCCACTGTGGTTAGCACATCATTTCCCTGGCTCACAGCCTTTATGTTTCTGACTTTTTGGACTTTGGGAAGTGGTCTGGATGGCTGGCGGGGAGAGGAGGCTGTTCAATGGCCTTTAGCTTCTCTACTTGTTTTGCATGGGCCACTGGAGCCCCAGTGCCTCATTGTGTCATAGATCCTGAGAGAAGAACTGAAAATTCAGGGGGAAATTCTAGTTTTGTTTTGATAATGGGCCGTGGAGCTCAGCCTTTGCTGTACCTTTTATTGAAGGGTGAGCCTTCAGTGCCCCCACCCAGCCTGAGCTGACTTCAAATTTCTGCTGTTTCTTGTCAGCCCAGCTAGTTCCTTTATGCAGGGGTGGGCCTGCTTGGAGAGTTTCAATCCTTTTGGGCCTCAGAATTCTTGGGGTTTCTACCTTGGGTAATTTCCCTCTTTGCCTGCTCCCTAGCAGTGCCTAGGCTGCATGGAGTGTTCTATACCATTCACAGGCTCCAGATACCCATTTCCAGTCTTCCTGAGACCTTTGGTTCCCAAGTCCTGGAGATATCTTGGTAGCCACATCCTCTGATGCCTGTCATACAGATATATGTCCTGTGTGTGACATCCCCAGAGTGTTGTGTGTGATCTTTTGCACATCTGGGAGTGGGATGCCCCTTACTCCCCAGGGGTCCCTTCCAGCTGAAAAGTCCCTTGTTCCATAGAGCTTAGAAGGGCTCCTGGGGCCCAGTCCTCATCCCAGAACCGTGAAGAATCCAGGACTTATCCCTCATTTTTACACAGCAGAATCATATTGCCTGGGTCCTCCTCAGCTGAATCTAAGGCCGGATGGAGTAAGCAGAATGGATTCCCTAGAGGAGATGGCTTTCTTTTGGCCCCAAATTGCTAAGTTAGGGTTTCTATCGCTGTGATAAAACACCAGGACCAAAGCAACTTATGGAAGAAAAGATTTGTTCCCTCTTACAGCTTGTAGTCCACCCTCCAGGAAATCCAGGGCAAGAACTCAGTGCAGCTCCCTGGAGGCTAAAACTGATGCGGAGTCCTGGAGGACTGCTCTGTACTAGCTTGCTCTTCAGAGCTTGCTCAGCTTGCTTTCTTAGCACACCCAGGATCACCAGCCCAGTGATGGCCCCACCCACAACCAGCTGGGTCCCTCCCACATCAGTCCCTAATTAAGAAAATGCACTACAGGCTTATTTACAAGTATTTTCTCAATGGAGAGCCCCTCTTCCTAAATGACTCTAACTTGAGTCAAGTTGAAATAAAACTAGCCAGTGCACTGGGCCTTCTTATTTTCTTTGCATCTGGGCAGCTTGAAGACATCAGGCCTGGATAGGGAAGTAGCACCCTCAGGTCGTGGGTGTGGAAGTGGCTAGGGAGGCACATTGTTGGGACGCAAGGGGGGAAGAAAGTGTCTGGCATTTGCTGAACAAGCAGGATCCCGTACTGGGTGCTTTTGGAGGGTGGTTTTGTCTTTCAGGCTCTTCCTGCCACATTCATTCACCACTAGACATGGCGCCCTGCCCAGGGAGGTAGGGGCAGTATGGATGTGAGAAGTGCGTCCTCTCTAGCCCGCCTCCTGCTGGCACTTGCTTGACTCCAGCTTGTCCCTCACTCCCCAGGGCCATCTGTCCAGGCCCATCTCACCCAAACTCTCTCAGGCTCCAAAGCTTAGGGTTCTCTGTAAGAAGCACTGGGTTTGGAATCAGAACTTTGGGTGTTGCTTCCTGCTGTGGCATCCCTTGTGGCTGTTAGGAACATCAGACGGGAGGCCCCACTCTTGTCAGGTGCTATGCAGTCTCACTGTGTCAGACAGCATAGAGTATTATTACCACATGCATTAGTAATAATATCAGCACAGACCAGGCTAACCCTTCATTTATCCACTGAGTCTAAACCAGAGGGACAGGTTGCTAGTTGGACTGGAACTGGAACCTAGATATCCCAGCCATGTAGCATGTGGCTGTTCCTACACAAGCCCTCCATTAGAGTGAGTAAGATTCAGGTACAGGACCCTCTATGGCTGTCAACAGGGTTGCTACCATGCTTGGGATTTCCACTTTGTCTCACAGAGATCTGGGTCCTAAGCCCTTGACCCTGCTCTCCAAAGCTGTTGGGCCTGGGGCAAGCGTGAAGGTTTTTATTCACTGTGGTGTCTGGGGTACTGCTGGTCCCTTGATCGTGGCCTGCCCATGGCTTTCATCCTCTAACAAGATACTTTTCGGTACATATGGGGCTGTCTTGTATTTTGCCAGTTGTCACTTGGAGTAGAGCCAGGGTCCCCAGAAACTGTTGCCCACCCTCTGAGACTCTTTGCCACATGCCCGGCCTATTTGGCCACAAAACGTCGGGTCGGCTTAGACCACAGTTTGCATTTGTTGCTGCAGCATCAGGTGACAGGACCCCTCCCAGAACCCACAGATCCAGAGCTGATTAGTGGGTAATAGAGGAACCTGTCCATCTCACCCTCCTTCTTACCACTTTCCAGGTAGGGAACTGAGGCCCAGAGAGGGGAAACAAAACTAGCAAGATGCTGGATGCTCCTGCCCTAGTGCTCCGGCCTCCCTCTGCGTCCATCCTCCACTCTCTGAAGCTGGCCTTATCCCTGTTGGACCAAGTGCACGCACGATGGGGGACCACAAGCAGAGCAGCAACCTCTGTCTAGTTCTTAAGGTTCTTAAAGTCTTCATCACTTGGGCTGTGACAGTTAGGGAGCATCTCTCACTAGCCTGAGAACCAGGCTATAGATTTTGTCCAGTCCCCAGTCCTATTCCCTTAGGAGAGAGTGGTTATCTAGAATCCTTTAGGGTTGTCACCTCTACTGTCACTGCTACAGTACCTACTGTCACCACACCCATTAAACACTTGGAATTGGGAAGTGTTGTGGGCATCTGGCCCACACTTTGCATTTTGGTCTCTGTCTTGCTTTTTGGCGTGTGATCAACCCAGTTCCCCCTCCACCATTCTCTCCCCCTTCCTTCACGGTACTATAAGGACCAAACCCGGAGCTTTACCCATGCTACCACTGAACTTCCCTCCCTGGTTTATGAGACTTTTTAAGGTTTCAGGCCTGGAATTCACTAAGTAGCTGAGGATGCCTTGAATTCCTGATCCTCCAGCTGCTGTCTTCCAAGTGCTGGGACTATAGGCAGGTACTGTCACCTATGGATTATTCAAGATTGGGGGTCAAACCCAGAGTTTTGTGTATTGAGCTACATCCCAATCCCTACTAATTTCTTATTTGTCTAGGAGATCTCGATTAGTTGCCCAAGCTGACCTTGAACTCACTCTCTACAGTACAGGAGGGGCCTTTCACTTCCCTTTCACCTGTCTCAGCCTCCCAAGCAGCTGAGCCACCGGGCTCACACAGTACACTGCAGATTTCTAATGTGTGGGCACCTCAAACCCAGAGCCTTGACATTTTCTCTAGCCTCTTCATTCAGTCCCGTGAACTCCTATTCATCTGTAAGAAGCCAGGTCAAAAGCTGTACCCCGAGCTTGTCCACTACTGGTATCAGATGCTGGGAAGGCTCTCCACGGAAGAAGGTACTCCCTCTTTCCTCCCCTCTGCTCTCTTTCTTAGTTGATTGCTATCATCCTGGGCTGGGGCTGGGACTGGGCCTCTCTTTACACCCCCTCTTTCCACCCCATGTCCTCACAGGTTGGCCCATGGCCTGCACAGAGGAGGTAACGAAAACATTTCAGTGTATTCCTGGAGCAGTAGCTGGTTACTATGGAAACAAGGAAGTGTTGCAACTTCCTGAACTTGAGGTTGGGGTCAGAGAAGGCAGCTCTGTCTTGGTTCCATGAGATGGACCCAGGATGACTGTCCTGGGGTTCTTCCTAACTCCAGGTTGCCTGTGGTGGGCACTTTCCAGTCTATGAGCCTCAGTTTACCCTGCAGGAAAATGTAGACATGGGGATGATTAGCTTGCAGTCTTAATCTGTTTTCTCATGTGTCAGATGGTCCCTTTGCCCTCTTCAGGCCTCAGTTTCCCCATTTTGCTCATCTATTTCCCTAAAAAGATACTTCATCCAGTGTCTAGACTCAAGTGTCTGTAGCCCGATTGCCCTTGCCTGCACTCTGAGACTTCAGGGACACAAAGAGGGAAGTCTCCACAGCCAGACCTGCAGAGAGCAGAGCACGAGGTGGGTGGAGGGGGTTGTCAGCAAACCAGGCCAGCTGACTCTGGTCTGAGCCAGCACATGCCCTGGGTCACTTTCCCTCACCCTGAAAGTGGCCTGAGCCAGTGCGGGTCAGGGTGGCCCTTGACTTTGCTGGACACTGCCAGCTTTGCCTTCTGGTGTCATGCTATGGGGGCCCCTGCCCTGTCCTGTCCTCTGAGGTCTGACATGTCCCAAGTAGCCTCAGAGGATGTCCCCTGCCCACAGCCATAGGTGAGCAGCATGTTTTCACTGTTTCCTCTCTCTGCCTGATTGCTCAGAGTCTCAAGTCAGCTAAGCTCAAGCTGCAGCCTCCTCCACAGCCCTGCAGCACAAGCAGGTGCATCTGAGCTCAGCTTTGTTCACACATGATGTAGAGGCCAGGCAGAGAGTCAAGCAGCCTAGCCCAAACCCCACTGCCATGCATGCCTGACACTAGGATAAATAGGCAGCAGACTTTGGCTGCCCACACCCACTTTGTGTCCTTTATACCTTTAGAGGTAGACCAGATCTCCCCTAGGTCTGGGGCTCGTAGGGCCTGGAGGAAAAGGTTTCACTTCCTCAGCACCTCAGCTTACTAATCTATAAAATAGGAAGGGAGTGAGGCTGAGTGAGGCTGGGGCAGGCTGCCTAAGTTCTCTGGAGCCCAGTCACACTCCATGGGCAGACAGTTGCAGCCTGGAGCCTGGAGATGTCCAGGAATGGGGGGGGGGGGGGGGGGGTTGGGAGGAATATAATTCCAAGTGCTGTGGTGTATGTAGCTCAGTAGCAGAATGCTCATCTAGCAGACCTAAGGTCCAACATAAATGAAGTGGGAAAAGGATGGAGAGAAGGAGATAGGAAGGAAGGAAGGAGGAAAGGAGAGAAAGAGAAGAAGAGGAAGAAGAAGAAGAGGAAGAAGAAAAAGAGGAGGAGGAGAAGGAGAAGAAGAAGAAGGAGAAGAGGAAGAAGGAGGAGGAGGAGGAGGA
>JADRCH010000236.1:1662650-1738131 GCA_019843965.1 Rhynchomys soricoides
CTGATAGGTCTTCCTGCCCTTCAGTTGCCAGCTGTGTTTCCTATCCCTGGAAGCAGCTCTGGCCAGGGTCTACTGACTAGTATGTCACTCCTGCTACCTCGCAGCCTTGTGATCTGGATGAGCCCTATGCTCTCCCCTGCACTGTGGTACACTGAGTCCATGCCTGCGTCTGGAATGTTTTTGGAAGCCTGTTTGAGGCATTTTGTTACCAAGTAGTCAGAGTCCTCACACTCCCCAACCAATGAAGGGTTTTGCTGTGTGGGTGTGAGTGAGTCTTGTCGAGGCCAGGAGACCACCTCAGATCATTCCTCAGGTGCCATTCATCTTTTTCTGTTAAATGATCTGTTATTAGTGAGTAGACATTTGTGTGCCTGGTGTGTGCATATGTGGATGTGTGCACTACAGTGCATGTATGGTGGTCAGAGGGTCCAAAGACAACTTTATGACATCAGGATTGTGAAGTCCTGGGACTGAACTCAGGTCACGAGGCTTGTACAGCAATACCCTTTACGTGCTGTGTCATCTGGACCCACCCATTGGGGTTGGGTTTGGTTTTGTCTCACTGACTTGTCTCTGCCTCTCCAGCACTGGAATGACAAGTGAAGTAGCCTTTGTTGCATGGGTTCTGGGGAATCAGAGTCAGGCCCTAGCTGTACCCATTGAGCTATCTTTCCAGCCTTGGGGTTTGTGCACACCCACAGAAATCAGTTCTTTACAGTTTGTCAGTGAGAGATCTTACTTCTCTGTTCACTGAGGTCCCCTTGGGGGCCCACCAGCTTTCTGCCTTCTTCCTGCTTTGAGATGTGTCCCCAGATGGTGCCTGGAACAGAGAAACCCTGAGTCAAGCAGGGTGTAGCCATGAGAACTTAGAAGGAAGCCTCTACCATCATCCAGATGACTCTGCTGCACAGAAAACCCAGATTCTCAGAGTGTGGGATCCCCAACACGTTTCCCATCTTTTGGGTATCTTAAAAAAAAGTCACCCTTTTTTTTTTCAAGCCCCAAGACTTTGGCTGATTTCTTTACCTTTGGCGAGCATCTAGCTGTCAAACCGGTGCTTTCTGTTTCCTGCTTGAGTAATTCCTTTATTTGCCTTGTTTGAGCAGCTATTTTAATTTTTTCTTGTTTGGATCCTATCTAGTGATAAATACACGTCTCACTTTATTTGGATTTCTCATACAAAACAGCCGGGAGGGTTAGTAAACTCTGCCTTGGTTGTTCTTCACTCTGTAAGTGGTTTGGTGGTGTTTGTTGTTGTTTGTTGGTTGGTTGGTTTTTACTTTTGGAGGCCCAGTCCTCCAACCCTTTTCATTGTCTGCTGACAGTTATGTGCAGTTGACCGGCAGTGCGTCTGCTAGGGATGGTCTGCTAGTGCCAGCTTCTCCCTACACAAATGCTGCTTACGTTGTTGCTCCCTGCAGATTGTATATTTATTAAATAACATCCAGGAGAATGATGGTAAAGTGTCTGCATGGAGGGAAGTCTTTATTCTAATTTGCATAAGGTCACTGTAAGACTCAGACTAGGGTTGTTATCGCCTCGCTGAGCTGGCTACAACTTCGAAGTCACCTTGATGCCACCCTATGACTGAGACCACGAGACTGGGTTTCTGTCCTAGGAGCTTGTCTTGTGGGATAACATCCAGGCTCGACCTTCTGATTTCCAAAGCCTTGTATAGTACCCTCCATAGACTCTCTTCCTGCCCTCTTTCCCCTTGGCCACCAGAATGGATCTAAATAAAAGACACCTGAGCCATCAGCACCTGCTCCCTTTGCTCCCTAGTCCTCCTGGCCTTACCACAGCAAGGCCTGGCCTTCAAGGCTGCCTGTTATCAGGCCCCAGCCATGATTTTACTTGCATTCTGTTTCCTCTGCTCTGTGTGCCTGGGGGAACTCCTAGGCATCCTGCAAAGCCTGCCTCAAGCCTCAGCCTATCCTAGTCCACCAGCCAGGTCAAGTGAATAGGCCGCCCTTGCCTGATTCCTCAGGCACTGCTAGCTGACTTCTGTGGCAGCCTTTGTCGTCAGTCAGGATGGCTACCACTCTCAGCCCATGACTCGCCAACACCCTACACCACGGCTGGCAGCGAGCAAGCATTCCAGAATGCTCTCTACACAGTGAATAATAAGTGACGCCACCTTTGACACAGTGCTGGTGGGTTTGTGGTTTGGAATACACATCCTCACATTCAGGAGGAATGAACCACCTCAGTGTCGGGATTGCAGCTGGGCCCATAAGCCTGGCCCACAGTGCTTTCTTGACCTTCTTCACCTCCCCAGTTGGAGCAGAGGGCCAGGCCTGGCTCTCAGAGCACCTGCAGGACAAGGCTGTTATGTGCAAAATGGCCAGGTCTGGAGACACCTGTACTTCAGTTACCCCTCTGCCTTGCTGACTGCCCTGGTTTTGCTGGCTTGGAGAACTATCTCAGTTTTAGTAGCCCAGCCAGGCTGAAGGGCCTCTTGGGCAAGACCCTGGGCAGATCTGGGGCCTGAGCCACATAGGCAGCCTACACACCAGGCAAGTCTATGGCAAATGGCCCTGGCTTGCCAACTCTGGGGAGGGTAGAGGGAGGGCCACCTTCTGCTGGGTAAACATGGTGTCCAGGCCTGCCCAGGCATGTCGCTGGCTCTTTCGTTTAAAGACACAGGACGGCATTTCATTTCACCAAGGCTGAAGTTGCTGGGTAGCAATGAGAAATGACAGGTAGGAACATGAGGGAATCTATAAGCCCTGCTGGACTCAGCCCTGCCAGATCTTACCAGATCAGGGCACAGGCTGCAGGAGGATGTTAGGGGGTCGTGCTACCTGGCCAGGCTCTGACTACAGTCCCTCCCCTCACTCCCATCTTTTCTCTGCTGGCTGCTCCTGAGCCCTTGGTGGACTTTGAGCTATTCCTGGGTTAAGCCAGGTCTGACTAGAGCCATCTCTGCATTCCTACTACAGACACATTCCAGTCCAAGATTACCCAAGGTGGCTCTTTGTTCTTTGGGACACCCGCTGGGCTCCAGGCAGTCTTCTGGGCTTGTTCCTGGAATGGTGGCCTCCAAAATGGGAGATCCCATCCATCTTCTAGACTCGGAGTGGAGCTCAGCACCATGTCTCTGGATCTTTCTCTTGACATTAGGCCTTCTGCTGACTCTGTGTGTGTGTGTGTGTGTGTGTGTGTGTGTGTGTGTGTGTGTGTGTGTTGGACGTCAGAAGATAACTTTTAGGATTGAGTTCTTTCTTTCCATTTGGCGTGTCTTTACCTGTTGATCATCTCTTTGGCTGGCTCCTTGTTTTGATCCATGTGTTGGAGTGCCTGAGTAACATTCTGGGCATAGTGACCAACGTTGCCCAAATGGAGAGCCCTGAGTATTGCCTGGACCATTTGCCCTGGAGAGAGGGAAGCATCATTGCCTCTTGGGAGAGCTTCTGTGGTCCATGGCAGAGGAAGAACTGTTCCAGGTCCTCTGTTCTCATCCATTGGAGCTGAGTGGTCCTGCTCTATAGCCCTTGACCTTTGTGTGAACAGATTCCAAGACACCGTGGAGACAGAGAGCAGGGCTGGGACTCCAGCTCACTTGCCTTCCCAAGATGTACTTGCTGGGTCTTGCTCTCTCTAATGTGGCATCCTTGGCTTGTGGCAGAGGTAGCAGTGGAGCCTCCTTGGAGTCCTGAAAGCTGGGCGGTTGCTTGGGATCACTCTGTTAGATCTCGTAGGAAGCAGGTAGAAATCTGAAGTCCTGAATCCTGGTAGACATGGAGAGGTTTGTGCCTATATGCTCAGGTGCACCAGCAAAATGCCTTTGTCAGTACATCAGAGACGTTGGCTTGGAAGGCTAGGAACTCACATTCTGGAGGGCAGCCACCCTTCTCTGACCCCCAGCTGTATCTGGGACTGCGGACCAGTTCCTGCCTTGGTTTCTGTCCCACTCTTTCATGTCCTCTTGACCATGTGGGCCCTCCATAGCTTCTGGGTTTCTGGAGGGAGGGGACAGGTTGCAAAGATCCGGGAAGAGCTGGAGTGTAATTTTATTTCTGTGGTTTTCCTTTCAAGCTGTCACAGTAAATCTATTTTGCTTGTCACTTTGTAAGTCATTATGCAGAATTAAACCTTTTACTAGCTTTTAAGGCTTCTGCAGCCACAGACGGCCCACTTTGCCCCTGTGTTGGCCTCTTCTTCCTCCTGCCTGCCTGAGGACCCTCTAATGCTCCAGGCAAGCTTTACTGCTGCTTTCTTCGGGCCTGCTCAGTTAGATTGCATATGAGACCCAGGACAGAGTGCACCATCACTCAGTTAGCTACCTGGTCTCACGAATGGGAAAACACAGTGGGAATTAGAGGCTCACACTCGGTTCCTTGAACGCCTGTGAAGTGGTGGGGCAGTAGGCTTTGAGAGCCAGAAAGCACAGGATGCTGAGATAGAGGAGGTTGTCCCCAGCAACCAGGCAGACTGGGACATCTCCTGGGACTGTGGCATAAGTGCTCCAGGTCTATGGGTATTCTACTTTAGATCAGCAGAGATGCTGCTATTCCCTTCTGAGGCAGGGGTGGATGAGTAGGGGGTGGGCAAGTGTGTACAGTAGGTCTTGAAAGCACACTGGGGTACAGCTGGAGATGAGAACGTGGTCAGAAATGCTGCTCTGGCATGTAGGATCCCATTTATTTATTCCTCCAGAAATCCGTGCCCGGCTCCAAAGGAGCTCTTCAGAACGCGCACAATGGAAGCATTGGCGAAGCTGCTGAGAGCTGCGCAGAAGGGCCAGGCTGCTAGGCCACCAGCCAGCAGAGTGCATCTCACAGCCAGTCCATCTGGGGAGGCCCTCGGAAAAACAGAAGGCACAGGAGTGCCAGCCTCATAGGTTGCAACCATGGCAGGAGTGGGTGAAGCTTGTGGGTGCTGCCTACATCAGGGACCCTGGTATCCCCTCTGACCAGCCATCCAGTCTTCTGCTTTGCCTCATCCATGGGGATTAATGGCTTTGCTGGAGCTCCAGGCTTCCCAAGCCATCTGTGCCTGATGATGTCTCTGCCAATCTGCCAAAACTGTCCTCACCTTAGAGAGTGGGACAGCAGACACCCAGTTTCTTTGTCTTGAACCCTAACATAGTGCTTACTCCTCTGGAAGACCCACTCAAGTAGGGCCCTGTGCTTAGTGCCCCTGGCTCCCTTGGGGAAATCATACTGCTTCATCCTCATTCCTGTATTCTTCTCACCATCAGCAACTTCTACACTTGTGTCCTGTCTCCCTTAGTACAGGGTCATCGGGGTCTAGTGATACACCTTGGGTGGAGGGTGGGCAAATGCATATTGAGACCTTGACCTTGGGTTTCATAGTTTAAATGGGATGGTAAGACTTGGCTACATCAGAACAGAGATGATAAGTACTCAGAGATCCGGAGGTGACAATGAAGAGTCTCAGAAGAGTGAGAAGACAAGTGGCCAGGGAGGACCACCTGGAGGAGGGGACATTTAAGGGATGCTTTAAAGGTGGGGTAGCTTTGGCTAGAACAAAGCAGGATGGGAAAATAAAGGTACTTGTGGAGTGGGAAGGGAGGGAGGGAGGGAGGGAGGGAGGGGTATATGTGGGGATTCAGGCAGTTCGCCCAGTGCCTGTAACTTTAACTGTGAACTCTTCAGGAATGGTCAGAGAAACCCAAGGGAAAGCACGCAGCAAGTGGGGTAGGTAGGAGTGTAGGATCCAACAGGGAGATCAGGAGTTGAGCTGTGTTTTGGGAGATTAATATAGCTGGGAGCCTCCAAGGCTGAAGGAAGAGACTGGAGCCCTGTTAATTACACAGTGAGTCCCAAGAGTGTCTTCAGAGCCAACCAGCAGCCCTGTAGTGGGTGGGAAGGCTGTCAGGGGTGGAGCTAGGGAATGGCCCCTCCTTCAGAAGTAGAGGAGGGTTTTGCAGGCCTGATCTGATGTCCTGTGGGGTGCAGTAAGGAGTCCAGAGAAAGAGAGCTTCTCTGTGAGTTGACACTGATATGTTTTTATCTGTCTGTAAAGCTGGCTGGCCCACATCGGCATGGGCATTTCATGGCTGCCAGCTTCCCTTGCTTTTCATCCATTTTCCGTCCATGCTGACAGACCTGGCTCCAGGTGAGCATGCTACTGCTAGGAGACCATGTTTCAGAGATTAAGAGCTGCCTTTCTGTTGACAGGGCTCTAGTCACCCTGCACGCACACTGTCATGGTAGCTTTGCAAATCTTGATTCAGAGCCCTGGACCTTCAGACAAGAGATTCTGGTGTGCTCCTCTTGGTCTCTGGTGACTGTCATGTTTGCTTGTATTCTCCTATGCAGCACTTTTAGGCCTTTATGACTCTAGCCAATAATATACCCTTACCCCATCCACAACAAACCTGACATTAGGCACGTCCCCCTACGTGCTGTGCTCTTAGGTCTGGACTCCAAGTACAGAGGCTTCCCAGGTATCTTTCCTATAAGATGGAACTTGAGTTGGGTTGTTTTGTGGTTGTTTGTTTTTAGAATTTTATTTTTCTTGATGGGGAAGAGAGAGTCCAGGAAAGAGCACCCCTCAAACCATTAGATTATAAAACTGGCAGTTAAGGAGCTGATTTGCTAGCTGATAGGAGACTGGTTCCTTGATATTCATGAACCATGGAAGAGACTAGGGCCTAACGAGTGGATGCAATCATTCTGCAGCTGGCCAGCGAGATGCATATGGGTGGCGGGCCAGGACCCTAGTCAGTGACAGCTATTCTTCAGTCTTAGCCACCACCATGGACAGTTGAACAGTGCAGTCACTAGGTTTTCTCACCATGCCACACAGTTTCTGTGATTATCTCATTTCATTGTCCAGGGAACTGTAAAGAAGGAACTTCATTTGACACACAGACTTAATAGTGTGATGTCACTGAGTGGTTATGCTGCAAAGTGAGACTATGTCTGTCTGCAGCAGGACTTGAATTTGGATCTGTGTATAAGAAGCCTCTCTTCTGCTGCCACCTTGGTGGCCCCTACTCTGGTCCTGCTTCCTAGGCCAGCCCCAGCATTGGTAAGGCATCTTCCTCTTTCTAGCCATGGGTTTGAGGACTTTCTGTATTGAGGAGATAAAGAGCACTTTCTGGATGATTTTTATCAGCTTGAGCAAGCCCTTTTGAGTTACAGGAAGAAAGCTGTTCAATTTGAATTCAGAGAGAGAAAGGCAGCGGTGAGCACTGGGTAGATTTATAAATAAACAGTCTGCCGAAGGCATTGTCTGTCCCTAGCCCAACAATCCTGGACTCATATTGACACCACAGCCTGTTCTGCACGTCAAAGCTGCCCTTTGGACAGAAAGACCTGCTTGAGTAAGAGTGCTCCTGAAATGCCAAGGAGCCCTTCCTCAGACTGGCTTCCCCAGAACAAGCCTGCTGGATGAGTCCAGCTCTGACTGGGGCTGTTTACTGAGTCTGTAGCCTGGTGCCCTAGGTGTGCAAGGAGTGCAAGGTATACAGGCTGCCTGTGCTGGTACTAACCTGGGCTTTGAGGGCTGAAACTAGGCAGCTTCTGCCCTTTTGGCAGCCTTGAAGGAGCACCTGGGCTGGGTCCTAGGAGTTGGAAGTCCCCAGTTGCCCAAGTGGTTACTGTTCTGCAGAGGAAGCATGCAGACCCTGGCTCTTCACCACCACCCTCAGGCTCTTCTGGTTTTGATGCCTCCTATCCTTGGCTGTGAAGCTATGTTGGCTACCTGCTTCCCAGGCTTTTTTGGAAATGGAAGCCCACAGTAACTGCATCAGGTGGCCTGGCCCTGCCAACTGGGTGGGTGATTTGGTCCAAGTCCAACACCTTTCTGGGCTTCAGTGTCCTCTTTAAAAGTGTGTGGGCTGGGAAAACATTCAGTCAGTAAAGAGCTTGTTGCACAAACACAAGGACCTGTACCCAAGTGAAAAGCCAGGTATGATGACTTGGTGCTTGTAATCTCAGCTCTGGGTCGGCGGAGCTGGAAGGACCTCTGGATTTTGGTGGCCAACCAGTTTAGCCTAATTGTTGAGCCCCAGGTTACACACACACACACCAAGGTGGGCTGGGCAATTGACTCAGTGGATAAAGAAGCATGCCACTCAAGCCCGGCCACCTGGGTTTCAGTCCTAGAACCCACATAAAGGGAGAGAGAGAGAGAGAGAGAGAGAGAGAGAGAGAGATCACTCCCAAACATTGTTCCTGACCTCCACCTGTGTGCTGTGGCATGTGTCCTGCCCCGACAACAACAACAACAACAATAATAGCGATAACAATAACAACAACAATAATAGCGATAACAATAACGACAATAATAGCGATAACAATAACAATAATAGCAATAACAATAACAATAATAGCGATAACAGTAACAACGACAATAGTGATAACAGTAACAACGACAATAGCGATAACAATAACAACAAAAATAATAGCGATAACAATAACAACAACAATAATAGTGATAACAATAACAACGATAATAATAGCGATAACAATAACGACAATAATAGTGATAACAATAACAACAATAGTAGCGATAACAATAATGACAATAATAGCGATAACAATAACAGCGATAACAATAACAATAATAGCGATAACAATAACAACGATAATAGTGATAACAATAACAACAACAATGGCGATAACAATAACAACAACAACAATAGCGATAACAATAACAACAACAATAATAGCGATAACAATAACAACAATAATAATCTTCAAAAATCAAGGTGCCTGACAGCTGCTGAGGAATGACACCCAAGTTTGACTTGTGGTCACCACAAGTGTGCTCACAGACATACACCTGCTCGTACACCTATTCATATCTACCCATAGGTACATGGAGGGAGAGGGAGGGAGAGAGGGGGAGAGAGAGAGAGAGAGAGTGCGCACATGCTGAATGCTGGTGAGATGGTGAGAGGTCTGGGAATCTGCATGCATGCACATTTACACCCATTCACACGCATGCACTTGCTCATACAGAAAGTGACTAGGATGAATGCTCCTGAGAGGTCTGAGACCCTCAGGGTGGCGCAGGGCCCTTGGTCCTGTATTACACATTGCCCTTCTCACTTGTAGGATCTTGGGCCGTCTGGCATACTCATTTCCTGGGGACAATGGAGTTGTTAGGGGATGAAATATAATAATGTATGCTTACTGCTCAGTGCTGAGCCGGTCCCATGGTGAATGCTCGTAAATAAATTATGTCAGTAATATTTATTTCAGGGGAAAACTCTATTTTCAAGTCAGAACACTATCTATTAAGTCAAATGTTCCCCTGATTTAATTCCAGATAGCACTAAATAACAATAATAACCATAATACCCATGGTTTGGAGACTGCCCCAAGAGGTCCGGGGCTGTGCCTCTGAGCTTGCTTCCTGATGGGAACTCTTATGCAGAGACAACCCTGAGTGCCTGCCTAGCCTAGCCTTGCCTGACTGCCTGGGTCTTCCTGTTGTCCAGCTGGTCTACAGGGTAGCTGCAGGTGTTTTTGTCTTTCTGACCCTCTGCTGAGTTCAGCTTCACCTGAGCACTTAGCCTCGCCATCTCTGGACCTGCATTTCTCTGGCTGAAGCAACCACAGACCTGAAGAGGACACCCTGGGCATCTTTTCATCCAGAGATGCCATGGCTTCTATACCTTTGCAGTGCAATGGTTCTTACATTCCCAGAGGCCAGTTCTCATGGGCCCAAGCCATTCTGGGGTCTCTTCCTGGGTCCCCATTTCTTACCCATCATGGTCAGCTCGAAACATCTACAGATAGAGGTTTCAAAGCCACTGTAAGCACACTGCTCATGGTGAACTAGGGACCCATCTTTCCAGTTGGGGAACCCAAAAGTCCCCAGAAATAGCCTAGATCATAGGCCTCTCACTCCTGTCTTATGGCTTAGGTGATTGGCAGCACTTACTGCTGCCACACGTTTCACTTAAGTGACAGGAGCAGAATTTGATCCTATCTCATGATCTCAAGAGCTGCCTGCTGGCTCTTCTGTCCAGAAAGTATCTAGATGAATCTGAATGTAGATAATAGTCAAGAGGGGGAGAGAGGGGACAGGTCTCCACAGCGAGCTAGATGTGAGAATGTGTGACCCAGCTTCTGGCCTCTGGGGTTCAGCTCTGAAATAACTGATGTTTATCCAGAATTTCTTTATCCTAAATCACTGTATCCAGGGATGGGCAGGGGCTTGGGATCTGCTGAGTCCAAGTCTCTGCTGAGTCCAAGTCTCTGCTGGGCACTAAGGACAAGATGGTGACCCTAGACTTAAGATTCCTGTCTCACTGGACGGTGGTGGCACACACCTTTAATCCCAGCACTTGGGAGGCAAAGGCAGGCGGATTTCTGAGTTCGAGGCCAGCCTGGTCTACAGAGTGAGTTCCAGGACAGTTTCCAAAAAAAAAAAAAAAAATCCTGTCTGTGGAGAGCCAGAGAGAAAACATAGGTAAAGGCACCTATCAACTACACTTTTGATCCCAGTTAACTGCGTTGAAAGAAACAAGTGCTGAATGGGAAACTGGGAGGTGAGCTCAGGGGCTTGATCAAGCTATGTGATGATGCTGGTGAGGACCAAGAGTGTGGGCAAAGGCTGGGTAACTAAGCGCAGACCTGCATGACCAGGGACGTGGGCAAAGGACAGAACCGACACTTTGCTCATCTTCAGTCTAATCTGTCCCTGGAGAGAGCCAGCAGAGTGGTGAGCCTGTCACAGGCTTGGATCCAGTTCCAGGTTGTGGCCCACAGATGATGACAGGTTGTACATGAGGCTAACTTCCGGCCCCAGTCAAGGGGCACATAAAGATGACATCACTGCCTATTTATGCCTCCTGAAGGCCACTTCCCTCTTTGAGGCATGAATGGGAAGCTTGACCTTGGCCCTTGATCCATTGTCCTCGTGGATCCCACCTGCTGTGCCTGAGGACCTTCAGCTGTCACAGAGGGAGGGGGAGGCCTAGTGGTGTATGTGTGTGTGTGTGTGTGTGTGTGTGTGTGTGTGTGTGTTAGTTTGGGTTCTCCTGCCTGGGATCACCTGGCCCTGCACCTTTGTTTATTGACTTTGGTCCTTGTTCAGACCTGTGTAGGGAGCTGTGTCCAATGAAATGCGGTGAACAGAAGATGATAATGAAATCAACTGGACTGTTTCCCCAGTAATTCTAGAGACGGATGCATCATTAATGTTGGTAATACAGTGCCTGTCAGCTCACAAACTTCTCAATAAATGTGCAGCTGGCAAGCTCTGATAGAAATTGGAGGCAAGCAGAGAATGAGATTTGGGGCCTTTGATATATGGGGTGTCAGTGGCACCGTGAAGTTTTTATCAATTTCTGTCACTTTGGGCTTTTGTGCATGCTACATATGTGGTCTCTATGGCCACTCTCCATAGGCTATGTGGATGCTGACTGTGCCCCCACATTAGTGTGAGGAAGAGGGGTTGTTACAAGGGTCCTCCACATCCTCCAGAGGTGTTCCAGAGCTGCTCAGACCAACACAGACAGGTAGGACCACAAGCTTCTGGACTGGTCTCATGGATCACTCAGCCACCATGTCAGTTTTCAGTGAGAGTTTGTCTATGGCAGTTTTCCTCAGCCTTACTAATGCTGCGACCCTTCAGTATAGTTCCTCATTGTGACCCCAACCACAAAATTATTCTTGTGGCTACATCATAACTCAATTTTGCTACTGCTATGAATCACAATGTAAATCTGTGTGTTTTCTGGTGGTCTTAGGTGACCCCTGTAAAAGGATCATTCAATCCCTGGATGGGTGGACACACACAGTTGAGAACCACTGGTCTACAGAGACTCAGATTCCCAGATGAAAGCCTGGGGTGAAAGTTTGAGCTTAGGGGTGTATGGATCAGAGGTAGAAGGAGGGCAGATGGGCAGGTTAGATAGGGAAATCTGTGTGGACCCAGGACTGCAGATAAACCCAGACGTTCATGGGGAGTGAGGAAGTGGACCAGGCTGAGCCTGGATGTGTGGGTAAGGGGTAGAAGTAGACTTTCCGTTGCAGTATGATGTGATGGTTACTGTGCACATTCTGGAGCCAGGCTTCTGGGTCCCAGATCCCAACCTAGCAACTGTGTTCAGGCTCCTTCCTTTGCTTAATGGGGACAGGAATGAAAACGCCACATACCTTGGAGGCTTCTGTGACTGAACACGAATGAATATTTGTAGGCTATTCAAGCTCATCCATCTGGTCAGACCCAGAGCTGGAATCTGAGCTCAAGTAACCCTCAAAACCTGGAGGCTGCTGAGGCTGGAGTGTTTATGAGGGACACCACACACACACACACACACACACACACACACACACACACACACACGGGGGGGGGCGTTGGGTGAAGGAATGGGGTCTTAGTTATCTTCACAGTTCTGACTCCCAAGATCAATGTTACCAGCAAGGAGGCTAATTGTGAGAGGAGACTATGAGGGGGTTCAAGGCTCTCAAGGAGGCTGGAGAAATTTTGAGATCAAGGACCTGGAGTGTGACTCCATCAGGATCTATCAGGAACTTTGCTGGGGCCCCTCGGGTTTGGATGGAGATGGCATGGTGTTCCAGACAGATGAACCGAACAGAAACCAAACAGCAGTGCAAGGCTTGGCTCTTCCTATCATAAAGATAGGAAGTTATCCCTATCAGATAACTGCAGAGTTAGGTCCCAAGAGGCTCAGTCTCTAGAAACCAGTGTGTAAAGACTTCTTGGTTGCAGGTAGAGCTGGGCTAGGGGATCCCTCTACCACAGTCATAGTATCAGTGACCTGCTGAGACCTGACATGATCTAGGAAGGAGTTTATGGTGCTGGTGCTGGGGACCAGTGCTTTGAGAGGGCTTCTGGAAGGTGGATTGTAAGGGTCAGCCGACTTCTTCTTATTCCCAAGGGGAAAGATATGAGATTCGCTGGAATAGCCTACTGGGTTGATCCTACCACACTTGACCCCAACTGCTGCTGTGACATGTGCCAGGCCTTGGAGGAGTGGCCCTGCCTAAAAGCTCAGAGACTCTCTGGAAACAACACAGGCCAGGAGCTTCCCACAACATGGGTGTCTAATATGAGTCCTGCCAAGGGAGCAGGCTGCAGTCGGTCTTTTAGGGAAGAGCAGTCAGGGAGGGCTTCCTAGAGAAGGCCTTTGAGCTACACTCGGAAGGATGCCCTGTTTCCAGCAGAAAGGGTCTAGAAAGGACATTAGCTTTGCATCCACAGAATTACCTAGGGCCTAAATATACATCATGGAGGCCTTAAAAAACCACCGCTCCTCAGAGGACTCAGGTAAGGAGTGATTCCCTCCAGATCCTATTCACAGAGCAATCCATGCAGTGGCTATCAGAGGGCTACTCTTACAGTCCCCAGAACCCTGTTGTGGTCCAAGAGGCATAGCATCTGAGACCCAGCACACAGATCCTGGGGCTTCTTAACCAGATGCCTAGCCACTCAGCATAGCTAGACCGGTACCTTGGAAGCCAGGTGAAGAGCTGCCAGTCTGAGGAACTGTTTGCTTCCAGGACAGGAGCCACTGGAGGGAGGGTGCAGAGCCAGGGCCGACTGTGTATAGAAGACTCTAGAGGGGACCTGGGTGGGCGCTGCAAGCGCAGGCTGTACACTTGGCTGGGGCAGAGAGAAAAGAGAAGCAAGCTCTTCCCTTGAGGGTCATTCAGCACAGACTCACATATGCCTTCCCGCGCAGCCCTGTTCAGTTGGGTTGAGAAGGGAAAGGGTTCAGCCCAAGGGAACTACTGTCTGTCTAATGGAGAGGGGAACGCAGTACAGTCAGGGAGCTGAGCTCACTCTGATGGGAAAGTGGGAAGTAGGGGCGATTTCTGGGCCAGAAAGGAAGGGAAGGACATGGAAGGACATGCACCAGGAAAAGCAAGCTAAGGGATGGGCACCAGGGGAGGTATCAACAGAGGAGTACACCTCTAGAAGTAAGGACTCAGCCAGGCCTCCCAGGCAGAAGGTCCTGGCTTCTTTGTTTGCTTCAGGAAGGTCAGTGCCTGTGTGAGAGTAACCCACCTGTGTGGTTTTGCTTGGTGTAGCCAGATTGATGGAACTGCGGGTCAGAGAGGGTGTCAGCTGTGAATGGAGGGAGGGAATTCTCTCTAGATAGGGTCTACCACCTGCCTCTTGGATGTTAAAGTCCAGGGTAAATCAGGTCAGAGAGGGAGGGAGGCACAGGGTCAGGTGACAGCTGTCCTGGCAGGTGTGCCATCATCTGGCATGAGGACTGCTGTGGGGCCCGGGGGTGGCCTCATTTCTCACCTAGCTCCCTGCTGCCAACATATCCATGGTGCTATGGGTAACTGTCCCTCCATACTGAGCATGCTCTGTGAGAAACAGGTGTCTATTCACCACTCTCAGTTGGCACAATGAATAACCAAGGCCCAGAGCAAGCTAGTGACTTGCCCTAGCTACACAGCAGATAGAGTCCCACACCACCATCATCCTGGAGGCTTTGGGATAAACTGGTTGGGCCAGGGTCCAGCCAACTCCTCTATCACTCAAAACAGACTTCCCTCAAAACACCCATGCAGGGCCATGTGCCTACTCAGTGTGTCTTCACCCTACCTAAAAACAGAGGCAGCAACCAAACCAGGAAGGCCTGGCCAAAGCCTGGCTTGGACCAAGTCTCCTGGGATGGCAGTAAAGTCCCTGAGCCCGCTGACTGAGAAGCAGAGTCCCACCTCTGCAAGCATAAACACGGCTATTTTTAGCCCTCCCAGGGCTGTGAGTGTAGCAGTGTGACCTGAATTTGGCTTGGCCCCCCTCATCCTGCCCCACCCCAGGACAACAGGCCTCTCCTGCCCCTGACTTTCCCCACCATCACAAGGCAGGTCTGGGAGTAACTGGGCATGCTGAGGAAGGAAACTGGACTTGCTCAAGCAGGGGTCCTCAAAAGGATGGCCAGGATCCAGTCAGGCCCATATGGAGGCCAGCTTGGCTTCAAGGACAAGATGTGGTAGGCAGAGAGGTGGCATTCAAGACTCGAAGGAGATATGGGAGCCATCTATGTTCTGAGTTTTTCTGTGGTGCTGAGTACCCCTCTGGTCTAGCTGGGTCTTAGGAAGCCTGGGTTCTGCCCCTGCCTCACAGACTCCCAGAGAGCTGAGGCTGTTTTCAGTCCTCAACATTGGCATCTAGGGACTAGGAGATTTTGCAGATGTTTATTCACCTTTTCCTTCAGCATACCCTGAGCGCTTCCATTTTGTACCAGTCACTGGGCATGACCACAGAGACCAGCCTGACTAGGAGCTTACCCTCTTGGGCTGTTGGGCAGAGATGGGGTGGGACCGTGGAGGGCAGAATGAATACATACATAAGGAATCAGCTTTTGCAGCATGCAGTATAGGAATGACATTGGGTGTTGGCACAGAAGGGCGTGTGTGTAGATAAGGGTACCACAGGGAAGGACCTCTTGGGAAAACGTGGAGCTGGTCACAGTGTGGGCATGGAATTTGAGAGGGAAAGACAAGTGCAAAGGCCCTGGGGCAGGGATTCATTTGGCATCTGAAGGTACTTGTGGCGTGAGCAGCAATGGAGAGGGGTTTATAAAATGAGGTAGGTGAGCAGACACCAGATGCGCACAGGGTGGAGGTGGCAAACAGGACAAGTTATACCAGTGGAAGGAACAGTGGGCGGGTGAGCACATGATATGAGGGTCTATCAGGTGGTAAGTAACTTGGCTGGAGGCAGCTTCAGAGCCAAGGACAATTGCTTGGTTTCCGGGTCCTACCTATGAGTCTTGGGCCTGAGCCCCTGTGGGGTGGACATCAGTTGATCCAGAAGGAACGGTGGAGAAAGAGGGAAAGCAGAGAGTGAAAGGTCTGTGTCATGGTGGATCACTAGTTGGCCATGTCTGTTGTCAGCCAAGCAGAGAGAGGCTTTACGGATCAAACCCTGGAGCACTCTGCCAACCTCCTGGGGCAGTGTGGGTGGGACTGACCTGGGCTTTATTTCAGTGCCTCTGGAGCCATGGCTTTCTGAAGCTTGACCTATAAGTTGCCTGTGCTGGGTGGAACTGTGTGCAGTAGGTGGAGTCTACAGCCTTGGTACGGAGGGTTAGAAACTCCACCTGGAAGAATAGAGCTGGCATGCTTAGAAGGTGCGTGCCTCGGGCATGGAACACTGTTCGCTTTCTCCTGGCCCTGGGCCCTGGGTGTCATTGCTGCTCCCTGTTCTCAGCTGGGAACTTCTGATTGTGACATAGCAGCTGCCTCTGCTGGGCCCCTGGGGGGTGGGGCTTCTCATGACAGACTCAGTTTCCCTGTGTTGTATGCTGGCCAACATCTTGGACACGGCTTCCTAAGCCGTTGAGTTTCTAGTGGAGACTCCAGAAAGCAGTGGAAGATCCCCAGGGCTTTGGTACTAGAAAGGTCATTTTGTGAGTAAGTCAGGGCCAGTAGTCTGGGCCTGGCAGAGCCCAGGGGAGCTGGTTAGTATGGGATAGAGCAGAGAATGCTCTAATAGGCATTTACTGCAAAAGCCTCTGTACAGGCATTTTGCCTGGCTGACCGTGATGCCTTGCTGTGGCCATGGGCATTATGGAGGTCAATAAACTTCTGTAAGCTATCAGCGAATACCAGGTTAGCTCAGCTCCAGCTGTCTTTCTCCAATCCTACACTGAAACTAGAATCTAAATTCGGGGGCTGGGGGCTTGGATCCTTTACTGTTGAGGTTTCTCTGAGAGCCATAATCCCAGGGACTCCTTCCAAACCTAAGGAGGAGGGCGTGAGCCCCACTGATCCTAGTGGTAGCTTTGAGGACTGTCCGTGTGTCTCTGCCTGTCTGTGTCTCATGCAGTGTGAGTGTGTGTGTGTGTGTGTGTGTGTGTGTGTGTGTGTGTTTTCTGCTCTGGGTTTGTGCTGTGATAGGAAAGTGAGGAAAAGAGCAGATGTTGCAACCAATTGTCACCAAACTGTCACAAAATGCTATAAATATTTTCTAAAAGACAAACTTCCCAGGCTGATGCATTAGTACCTGCTCAGAAGCCGACTCCTGAAAATTAAGACAAACAACCTCTTAAATCATAGTTGTTAACCTCAGGTGTAAAAGCTGTTAGCACAGCCACGGGTCAGGGTGACTACACTCAGCAGCACCAACTTGGCAGCACCGTAGAGGCGGGGAGGTGGGGGTGTGGGGGAGGTTGGCTGACTCAGAAGGCTTGGATAACCCGGCTTAGCCTCTTGCTGCTCTGTGACTTTGAGTCAGTGAGACCATGTCTCTGAGCCTCCTCATTTGTCAACGGAGTGAACACCCCTCAGATCCTGTGATCCTTGAGATGATATCACACTCCTAAAAGGATACAGAAATGGCTGTGCTGTGTTACTCAGGACCAAGGAAGGAGTCCTGTCTGTCCTCAGCCCGCACTACCTCTTAGCCCTCATCAAGGATGCTTCTAAGAGCCAAAACACTTAACTTGCTGTGGCCATCTTCTGACAGACCAGGGTTGCCGGGGGCTCTAGCCTGTGGTGGACCATGGACCATAGCACCATGTTCTTGATTCTGCTCTAATCTTTAACTTATATTCATGGTGGTTAGAGCTGATTTCATTTATGGTAGTGCTAAAAAAAATTTTTTTTTCTTAGAAATATATTTAAACAGACTTCAAGTAGAACATTCTGAGAACGTCCATTAGGAGAGGGGGAGCAATAACAACGAGCAGGGTTACAGTTGGGATGTTGTTTAGGCTGCCTTTTCTCTGAGGGCTCATTGCCTTCTGTCTTGGAGCTGTAGCTAGGGAAGGCTACTGGAAGGACAGATTCTGGTGGCCTACCACCGCCCCCAACAACACGTGGAGAAATCCCAGGCCCAGGGCCCAGACAGAGGGAAGCTGCTGTGCTTCTCCAGAGTCTGAGCTAAGAATCTGAAAGGGTCCTATAGTACAACTGTCTCCTCACACCCACAGTGTGTTTTTCCATGAAGATCTCAAACTGGGCCCCAAGTTTGCACCTGCCAGCTGGTATCTCCCAGACCAGAACCAAGACTAGGCCTCCTCTACACTGGCAGTGGTTTATCCCACTGGAGTATGATTGTTGTTCCACAAACAGGGATGTCAAACACTTTGTGTTATGCCCTGTCTAGGAATGATAGCCCAGGGTGCCATGTAGAATGATAATTCTAAGGCCACATTGGAGTTCTGTAAGAGAGAACAGGAATTGATTAGTGATGCCTGTCATAGGTGTGGGAAAGGAGCTTGGGGATACTCTGCTATCATTAGTCACCCAGGACCTTGTAGCTGGATCCCATTGCCCACCTAGAGCTGAACACCGGGATTACCTAGCAAATGATAGAACCTACAAGCCCTTGTTAGGACTTAGAAGCTGCTCCTGGGGTAGCCCTTGGGGCCAGACCATGATTAGATACAGTGTAGGTGACCAGGAAGTATGTCAACCAGCATCTAGAAGGATCATCACACAGGAGGAGCTACAGAGTTGAGACCACGGGGAACACTGGGACAAAGGTCATCCAATCTTCACGAGCATGAAGCTCCTCCCCTCTGTGTGTTTCTAGGTGGACAAGTGCCCCAGATTTTCCAAGGCATCCCTGGTTTCTGATCCCCGAATAGTGTTCTTTAGTGACCTCATCAGCATTAGAACTGTGGTTTGGGGACCCCAGATGCTCTTTTGTCATTTCCAGAGCCTTTAACTCCACCATTGCCTCTGTGCCTACACTTCATGCCTCCACCATTGCCTGTGCTGGGAGGACAGGGCACATTCATTTCAATTAAGAGCTGAAGAGATAGAGAGCCCAGGGTTGACAAAGGAGTTCTTGTGATCACACAAAAGGTGAATGGGAAACATGGCCTGAACCTGTGGTACCCATCTCTGGACCCTTCACCATCTATTCACACTGATGGCTAAAAGATGGTGGTTCAGTTCCCACAAATGGTGTTTAATGTTGACTGGCTTATTCCCTTCAAGTCTCAAGGGCCTCAAAAGTGAGACGTCTGAGACCAAACTGCCTAGTGTGTGCTCTGCCCACTGTTTTTCCCTCAGTTCCTTGATCTATCAGATGGGTTATCATCAGCACACGGGCTATTGTGGAAATCCCCAGTTCATAGTGTGTATGCGTACAGGGTAGGGCTTGGAGGCCCCAGTGCTGTCCATTTTCCTACCGTGCAGAGTAACAGGGCACTCAGCAGGAGTGGCTTATGGTCTGGCTACTGGGCATGAGCACCTAGAGTGTATTCATGTTCACAGCAAGCCCAGAGGGCCTGAGCCTACGGGACAGGAATAGTGGCTGTACCCATTGTCTCACTGTGGGGAGGGAGGTATGGAGAAAGATTCATACTGTGCAGGGAAACAACTGGGAGTAGGGCTGGGTTGGGGGCCAGAGAGGAGAACACCAGACAGGTGTGAAATGATGCAGCCAGTGTCTGTCACAGTACTGACCCAAGCTAGCACCCCACAGCATCTGAGGAATCTTTGGATGAAACTCAAGGCTCTAGGCAGCAGGGCAAAGCTGAGAAGAGCTAGTGACTGGCAAGCTTTTCCCTGGGGGCAGACACAGAGAGTCCTTCCCTGAGGCTTGGCCTCTGGGACTGTCTGGTGTTCACTGTCTGATGAACAGGTCCCCACCGTCTGTCTGTCTGCCTGCCTATCTGCCTTCCTGGCTGTCTCTGCTCTCCTCATGTGTCTGAGCAGCACAAACAGCTCCTCCCCAGTGTTCCACCACCACACATCCACTCTCAGGCTGGTGGAGACACCATCAGCCCATTCAGAGACCTATTCATTCTGCCGCCGGGGCACCGGGCCCTGTTTTAATCATATGTGCTCTACCACGAGCTACAGATGGCTGTATTATTAATAGTCATAATTAATCAGCATCCATGAGATCTTTTCCCCAGCAGCAGATCCTCAGCTTGAGCAGCCCCAGAGGCCCTGAGCCCATCCCCACTTTACAGACGGGAAGTGATGTGGGCCAAGGGAGGGGACTCCCCCTGGGTGGAACTGACTGTGGGTCCTTGCTTAAATGCCTGGTCTGGTGACAACCCACAGTGTTCCTGTGGAGGAACTGACTGTCTCTCTCCCTTCCCCCACCCTCATGTCCCCATAGGATACTAGTCACTGGTAGAATCTGTCAGCATTAGCACTGGAGGCCAATGCCTAAACTGTGAATGCATTCTGAGGCTTGGCTGAACATGGAGGGGGAAAGGTTAGAGCAAGGAGGGCCTAACAGCTGGCAGGACAAGGGGGTCTACCTTGAGTGCAGGTAGGGAGGCAGTCCTGGAGTGGGCAGTGCCAAATGCCAACATCCTCCCTTTTTCCTGCCCACAGCTGCTGGCCCTTTGTCCTGAGTGCCAAGTCCAGCAGTGGTGATTTAAACAGCTACAGCAAGTGGCATTGCGATTTATGGGCTTGCTGTGAGCTGTCCCATGGACTCAGCACAGCAGCAGTAAGGGTTCCTTACCCAGTCCTGGAGATGGCTGTCTGCCACCTGCTGTCTTTGCTCGTCTCCCTGTCCTGGCCACCTCCGGAACTACCGTGCATGAGTGTGTACACATGTGTCCTGACCCATGTCTGGGAGCTGTGTTCAGCAGACATTTTTGCTCTTAATTTGAGTGGAAATGAACACGGTGTGCCGTACAGGTGTGCCTGCCAGCACTCCGGGCTGCAGTGGTTCTGAGGGATAGATGTCTGCTTGTGTATGCCTACAACCTGTGTTTAACACGTGTGACTATCAGGGATATGATGGGGAATGTCTATATATACACACAAATGTGCAGATAGCCTTACCTGTGCTATCTACCTTAACAAGCTTCTATATATGCAGCATGGGATATACAAAGAGGATGTATGTGTACACACACAAAGAGGTTCCGTGTGTTACAGGTATCTGGCTGGCTCCTAGCTTCATGGATAAGGCCTTCTGCCTTTATCATTAGGAAAGAGTGGACATGCCAGGAACCCTGCCGATGGTAGGGAGATAGTTTCATTTGTCTTTGGAGCCCTTTACCCACCCTTTACCCAACTGCTCCTCCCCCTCCCCCCAGAGCATCCCACACAGTCTCCGTTTCTCCCCTACCATGTCTGGTAGGGGAGAACTAACTGTGAGCCAGGCCATAGGAAAAACACTGTGTCAAGAAGTCTATTTCCAAAGCAGGCAGATGAGGGCACCAACCCAGGTTCTGTCAGGAGCACATGACTGTGGTCAGTTCCTTCTACCTCTTCATCCTGTATTTTCCTGTTTGCTAATGGCTTTAAGGGCAGCTATTTCCAAGTTAGGTTCAGATGGAGCTTGCTAGCTAGATCACTGGGTAAGTCAGGCTTCTTCCCAGCCGGGCATTGGGTTCCCCATCTGTCACATGGTGATAATGACCTTCAGTAGCTGCCTTGAAGAGCTTTTCACTGTGCTCTGTTTGTAGTGCTAGAGATGGAACCCAGGGCAAGAACTCTTTCTTGATGCAGAATTGTAATAATCTGCCCAGACTGATCTCAGACTTGAAATTTTCCCGCCAGTCTCCTGAGTGCTAGAGTTATAGTCCTGAACCAGCATGCCCAGCTTCACAAGGCCATTTTGATGACCAGATGAACAAAGGGCTCTCTACAGAGAAGGCAGGATGATGGGAGAGGTGATGCCCACAGCACTTGTCAAAGCTCTAAGCTCGGGTGATCAGGAGTGTGGGGCATTGGAGACTGATGGAGGCCTGGGACCAGATTCTCAAACAGCTACCCTGACCTGGATCTCAGACAATGACTTCCTCTTTAGCTCCATCCAAATGTTTGTGGAACTTGGAGTCCACCTTTCACACTAGGCAGTCTTTTTCTCTCCGTGCAGTGGAGGAAGGATAAGGGTCATGTAGAGTGAATGCGCAAGGCAGTGGCACCCATCACTCTGTTTAGTGGCCCTGTACAGGTGGTCCTGAATCTGGAAAACCAGATGAGTGCATGCTGAATGGCATTGCACCAGGGTAGGATGCCTATTTGTGAGGTTCTGCCTGTGCTCTAGACTTACTATCTACTACAACCATCTATGCAGCGTCCAGGCCTTTGTAGGGTGGTACCCTGAGGAATGAGGCTGTTGTTTCCGGGTCTTTGCTGGCTACAAGGGAACTGGCATTTGGCACCACCCAGCTCCCCTACTCGAGGCCTGGGGTCACCTTTATCTGCTACCTTTGGTCCACAGGGCAGCTGGACACAGGCCCCGAAAAGAAGTCTGAGGAGATGGGGAGCAGATCACCACCCATCTCAACCCCATGAGAGCCACAGGCCCTAAATTAACTCAGCGGACTACCAGCCCTGGACTTAGAGCTGTGAGATTCCAACAGAGCCCTGTGTCCAGTGGGAACCAAGTGGTGTCAGCTTCCTGGCAGTTGCAAGGGTACAGAGGAGTAGAGAAAGGTCCCAGCAAAAATGAGTCCCAAGCACCCAAGGCAATTCAGGTAGACCTCACAGAGACATAAGCAGGGATGCAGGGCCTTGGGGGTCACCGGGCTTAGGTAGAAGGCAGGCAAGAATGCATCCAGACTTCAGAGGACAGAAAGGGTTTGGCTAGCTGGAGCGGTCAGTCTGATAGAAGGCTCTGGGTGACAGGGCAAAGGTTTGGAATGGGTCTGGGGAAAAGCAAACCCTCTCCCATCAGCCATCAGGGCTGCTCTGGCTCAGGTGGCCTTGCCTCTTGGTGAACAGAGGCCACAGGGTAAAGCAGATGGCCGGTGGGGAAGGGGCGGGGGTGGCCTCAGGCATGAGCCAAGGGAAGCCAAGTGGCCCACATCGTCCAGAGTTGAAGACCTTGGCACAAGCACTTGAGCTCTCAACTTGAAAGTTAATTATTCATTTGTGGCCAATTTCTGTTGGCATTTGCCTGGAAATTCCCAAGCCTGCCCCTTCCTTTGGCTTGGGAACTCCAAGAATACAGTCTCATTACTTCTGGCTGAGAGCATCTCACCCTCTCTCTGGGGAATGGCTTTTAAAACTGCTGTGAGACTTCTGCAGGTTATCCATGAGGAAGACGTGGTTCTGGGTGGTGGGCTGGGAACCGGGGTGGGTGGTTTAGCGCTTAGTAAAGTTACAGGCTCACCCTGACCCTGTGTGCCAAGGGCTGATGAAAGGAGCCCTGTTGGTATTCATGATGTCCCCCAGTTAGCTCAGAACAGATGTGACCAGAATTCAGTCTAAGGTAACGTGTAAAGTGTGCATCAGTTACAACTGGAGAGAGCAGAATTTGACTGGGTAGAGAATGCGCTGTCCTATGCAAAGGTCCTGTGTCATGACAGTCCAGGAGGGTTATGTAATTGTGGTGTGCCTAGGGTACAGAGACTTCTGAACACAGCAGTGAGTGAAGAACTGGGAAACCCGGGAGTTTGACCATGACAAGTGCCCACAATAGGAAGTCAGAGCTAGAACCAGGAGCATTTGTTTGGGATTATGGAGCCATTTGCCTATTTGGGTCTTGATTTTGCTGGTCAGCAAGATTTTCTAGATAGCCTGCACCCAAGTTCTGCCCAGGGCCAGATATCTGTATGAAACCTGAATTAGAGAGAAGAGATCGTATGTGACAACCCAGGGGGTGATGACAGGCATACACAGGAGACCTGAGACTTTGGCAGGAGAACAAGGAAGGGAGGGGCCAAAGCATGATATCATTCTGGGTCTTGAGGTGAACAGAGCAGTGTTGATTGGGGTCAACCTCAGGAAATTCCATGTTCCTTGCAGGCTGCAGCCAGCTACCTGGAGGTCACCCCTGTCCTGTGGGAGCCATGCTGCTTTCCCCAGATTGAATGTGTATCTGTCACTGTGTGTAAAGGCATAGCCCAGGAGGAGATAGTTGATGGCAGAGCAGGGTCTGGCTTCAGAGTCTCATCTCTGCATCTTCTTGATGTACCTGTACTCCTACTTCAAAGGTTCCTGAAGCCTGGGTGATATTCCCTGAATCCCAGGCCACTCTTTCTGAACGAAGGTCCAAATATCTGAGAAAGGACCTTTTCCTGCTCCCCACTTTGCAGACTGAATTTCTCCCAGTCAAGCCTTTACAGTCCCCGGTGTGATGGTAAACATCTCTTCATAAAACATCTCCCTGAGACAGCAGCTTGCTTCACCGAGGGTGTGATCCACACTTGGCAGGGCCTCTGCTGCCGCAAGTGACAGCCCTGAAAAACATTCAGGAAGACCAGTGTATGCTGGGTATGGCTAAAGGAGCTGGGCAGGGTCAGGCTAAGCAACCCATCTGGGCCTGGGATCCTCACATGGCCTCTGGCTGCGGCTGGTCCCTCCACTGTGAGGCGGGGCAGTATCAGGTATCTGCTGGCTCCCACAGCCCTGGTGTCTGGGTCCTTGGCATGGTTAGGCAGCAGTGGGGAGCCTGTCTCCCGAGGGTAGCATTGCCAGGCCTGTCTGTGGCTGAATGTAGCAGGGCTTTGGACCTACAGGCCTGCGTCACGCTGGCTTAGGTGTCCTGAGTCAGAGCCAGGAAATGGATCTGCCGTACCAGTGTGGTGAGGATACTAGCCAGGGCAGCTAGGGTGAACCCCAAGCTCCTGCCTGTGTATACTGAGGGTGCTGGCCTCCTACCTAGTATGCCTTATGCCTGTGCTTAAGCTTCCATCCTACCCAGCCAGCACCTGCCACTCAAGCAGGTCGGGGCAATGTCAGCCTTTACCTGGGCTACCCACTTATTCTACTCCCCACTTACCCTCAGGGCAAATTCCCATCCCCTACTAAGAATTCCCCCAGGGATTAACCTCAGTGAATCCTTTCTTGGTGGCCTCAGCCACCACTGTCCTGTCTTCTCTGCATCACCTCCCCATGGACCTCTAGTTTGGGCTTCAACATTGGATAGCACAGTCACGTTCTCTTGCAATGGGTTCCCCACCGCCTCTGTAGCCCCTGAGGGCCTTGAGGCTTGTTTATTTGCTCATCCTGCAGGCCTGATATATAGTAGGTGCCCAATAAAAGCAGGCTGGATTTAATTAAGAGGCTGGAGTCTCCCTTTGTTAATGATGTGAGGAAAGAGCAGAGGGCTGCAGGCTTGCAAGTATAATACCTCACCTTGCTGCCCCCACAACCCCCTACCCAAGGTGACTGCTGGGGCTGGGGCCAGCCTGCTGCTGGCCTCTCTCCAGCCACTGTCTTCCTTGCTGGCAGGAGCCAGCTCCCGGGGCTGCCCGAGTGATCACTCCAGAAAACACCCCAGTGGAAACTGCATGAATGATTGATAAGGGCTGAGAGCTGTTTAATATTTTCCTCCTGTTTAATGGCTATCAATAATTTAATACGCTCTCTGTATGTTTTTAAGAAATAGCACCCATTTTGCCGTCTCCGGTTTAGCGGGCTAAATGATTTAAGTGTTGGAAGTGTGCTCAGAGGATTGAGGTGGAGCGAGCAAGTCAGAAATCTGGAGTCTGGAGCGGGTGGTAATGAGGGCCACCACAGCATCTTGGCCTGGGATGAGTGTGTGTGTGTGTGTGTGTGTGTGTGTGTGTGTGTGTGTAAAAGGGCCCATGCCTTTCTGCTAAGAGCAAGATAATTGCTTTTCTGGAGCCTCACTGAACAGCAGCCAAACAGCTGTTGCTCCCCAAACCCTGCCCCATGGCTCTGGGGGCTCAGGAGCTGGAAAGGAGCTGGACTGGTCCCACCACTGTGGGATGAATTCCCCAATCTTACCCCTGCCCCCCCCCCCGAAGCTTTTAAATCATTGTTAATGATGTGTTCAGGCCATTGCCCCAGAGGGCTGGTATCTTCCAGATGGGTTTGGGGAGGTGGAGAACGATATTCAAAGCAGATAATCTCTGGGTCCAGAAGTACCTGGAAGGTCATCTGCCAGTGTTGCCCATCTTTCCAGATGCAGCAGATCACCTTCGAGGTCTTGTTAACAATTTAAATTCCTGGGCTGTCTTCCAGACCCACATTCTCTCCAGGGAGAGGACAGGACGCTGTGGGTTCAGCAATCATCTGAGTGATTTGGTCCTCAGGGGAGATTGAGAAATTGAAGTCCAGCTTACTTCTGATATATCTGTGACCTCATGGGGCCCTCCCTCTGCCTGAATACCTTTAGGGATGCTGTTCTCACCCCATCCACCCCTACACATACAAACAGCTGCCTTTCCAACAGACCTCTCCCCAAGGACCTGGTGTCCTTCCCTCACCCAGCCTGGCCATGCTTTGGCTCACCTATGTATCTCTGCTCAGTAGAGGCTTCCTTTCTTAGCAAAGGGTGTCTGAGGCAGGGAGTAGGTGCTGTGGCCTGTGTAGAATCAGGTGGCTACCTTAGATGGCCTTTAGCTGGAATTGTTGCTGACAGAGTGGGGACAGAAAAAGACCCAAGTCCCACATCACCTTGACCTATTGGGCCTCATGCCTTCCACAGAAGAGGGAAAACAGACTTATCCAAGATGGCTGAATTAGCCTACCTTTCAGATGGGTGGTGTGCTAAGGGGCTAGTGGTCACATATGTTTAGAACAGGGCTGGAGCTGGGAAGATGGAGACAAGAGGTCCAAGAGGGTTGACTGTATGTGCCTAGGCCCTAACACTGGGGGTCAGCTGAGACTTTGTTACCCCTTCAGGGAGGTGAGGCTGCCATGCAGGCTGAGCCTGAGGGCTATCCTGAGGTACAGAAAAAGGAGTGAATGTCTTTGTCAGTTCCCACACTTCTTCCTTGGCCTTCCAGGCTCTGTGGTCTTATTGTAATAGGTAACTATGGGGGAATGGCACACATTTATGGTGCCATCTACAACAAGTGAACCCCTTAAACTTCCCCACTGTGGAAATCTCATTGCATCCCCATCAGCTTCACCTCCAGTCTTCACTGGAGATGGAGATGATGGTAAAGGGTCTCCTCATCTGATGCTGGCCTCTGATCTGTGTCACCTGGAGACAGATCACTATAGGAGAGAAGAAGGAGGTAGAATATACCACTTAACCCTGATGAGTCTCTGCTTGCAGAATCTTCAGAGTCAGAAGAAAAAGACTCAACCTTGCCTGAGATAGGTTCTATTCCCTCCTGCCCAGAACTGTACACGCACCCATGAGCCCAGAAAAGGATGGGAGGGAGGTCCCGTAGGCTTTCTGGAGAAGGCACCACCTGGCGTGGTGGGAAGGGGCGGGGCATCCCAGGTGCAGAGGCGAGGCAGCTGTGGAGAGTAGGGAGGTGGGGCATGGGGGCATGCGGGGAGGAGCCAGACCTGTCACTCAGATCAGGGGATTTTTTTTTAGCTGAAATTGAAATGTTACTCAGGAAAGTGTTCTACCCTACTCAAGTCAATTTATTCAAGTTTGAATAAATTGTTACAAAGTGAAAAAGCTTGTGTAACCACTGAGCCACCAAGAAACACAACATTCCAGACTCCCTAGAAGGCCTTGTGTTCCTCTCAGATGTCACGTCCACCGTGCAATGGATTCTGATTGGTGAATCAGAATCTCGGTTATCTGTTCCAATCTAAAAGGAGTGGTCTGGGGGGGGGGGGGGGGGGAACATTCTGCAAGAAGCCCCTCCTTCTTTTCTGGGATGTCCCTTAGGTGCATGTGGCTCCTCCAGTCACCAGAGACCTTTGTCCCTCAAAAGGGCTGGGATGCTGGCTGTACCTCGCTTCTCCTTCCTTGTACAATGCTTTCTTCTGAGGTCTTAAGGCTTTCAGAGAGTCAAGGTCAGAAAGGTAGAACCTCCTGTAGCTAGGTCTTTAAACCCAGCAATGCCAGTTGCACTGGAGCCTGTTCTTCAAAGCAAGCTTGAAGGCTCACACCGGGTCATAGGTGAAGAGCAAACTGTCCCTTAATAGAAGCTGCTACATTGGTCATGGCTGAGCTACAGGCCCAAGGTCCCTGGTCTCTTTTTGACTTTGGTCTACGTGGTCTCCAAGTGTGTTCTCACCCATGGCTGGCTTTCAACAACTGGCTTTCAGACTGGTGCTCTGTTGGTGGGATTTATGTGTGTTACTGGGTATAGTTAGGGCCATCTCCTCCTGATACTTTGAGGGGGTGTGCATGATGCACTAATCTGTCCATTCTGTGCCTGTGTTCATGGGCAGTGTTTGCTGTGGGACTGTTGTGCCTGCTATTGATGAACCACCTGAACTATTGTGTATGTTACTGTCAAAATGGAACTTTCTGGGTCTTGGGCTAGCCAGGCAAACTGTCTCCACACCCTCCTGCAGTATTTAGGGTCCAGAAGGGAGTTTTAGGAAGACTTGTCAGCTGTAGATGGGCTTGATGGGTGTCTTTGCTCATTGACACCTGTGCTGATGCTGCAAGAGGCTCCTTATGCTGCCCTCTCTGAGCCCCAGCCTCAAGTCACCAGGCTGGATGAAGAAAGGCTAGCAGGCTAGCAGGCTGAGCAAATTTTCCATTTAACTAGGGAATCTTGGGAAGAGAGTGCCCCTATAAGGGCCTCTGTTTCCCCATTTGTATCTCTCTTTCTCTCTGTCTCTCTCTGTCTCTGTCTGTCTCTCTCTTTCACACACACACACACACACACACACACACACACACAGTCTATCAGAGCCACCACTATGTTTTAGAACCAAACAACAGGAAGTCTTTGGGGATGCTCTGGAGGCCTCCTAACTGAAGGCACATATCAGCTGGCTCACAGGTTCACCGTCACTGTACTAGGATTACTGTCTTCATTGCTTGGCTCCCACACTCCATCCAACACCAAATGATCCCTGGGACCCTCAATAACAATGTCTGAGGAAAGGTAGGTTAGACCTTTCTGGTGAGACTTTGGAATTCTGGGAGAGACTTGCTCGGTATGCTGCAAATCTGAGGAGAACAGAATCCGGTAGTCAGATAGGGGCTCTCTGAGGACACAACCATGGGCCCCAAGGCCACTAAGGCTTGGAAAGACAGAGAAGAGGCGATCCAGGAGGAGGCTGGAGTCAGGCTGGTGGGGTATAGTGGTGGTATGCATGGAGGTTCAGCTGCTGCAGTCTGCATACAGGCTATAGAGGCCACTGAGGCTGATTCTAGAGTCTCGGGTATGAATTCCAAGACCCTGTGCCTCTTGTAAGAGAAACTACAGCCCGCATTTTCCATGGAGCTCTGCTTGAGCACCAGGTTTTATTCCCCAGGAGGTGGTCTGAGGGACCCGGGCAGGCATTGTCCTGTGCACAGTCAAGTCTCTCTGCTATTGTACAGATGAAGAAACCAAGGCCCTTCTAAGGGCACACTAGAGGTCAGCCAGGGGATTCCTGAACCTATAGCTCATTGTCCTCTCTGCTTTCTCTTGCAGGACTTGTAGCCACTGTGCCCAGATAGTATAGAAAACACTCGGCACCTCCTTCACCAAAGTCTCCCTTCCCCAACATCGCAAGGGCCTTGAGTCCTGATCGACTGGAGGGAGCCTTAGCAGGTGAGTGAATGGCCAGCTATATTGGTGCTGGGACTCTGCCACTGTGGGGTGGGCAGGTATCTGTGGCCGCCTGAAATAGGAAACCTGTCTTGAGGAGCTGGGTGGGGAAATGGCTCATTGCCCAATTTCTGTTTTGTTCCTGAGCTCCCAAGCTGGAGAGGAGAGAGCATGGGCCGAGCCTGATTGTTGGGCACATGGTTTTATTCTATCTCCAGTGCCCTGTGTAGGCTTGGTAGGTCTCTCCATCCTGCTAAGGGATTGTTGCCTTCTAGTTTAGTTCACAGAGATAATAACAGTAGTAATAATAATAATACTACCCTCTGCTCCTGTGGGTACCTGCCTGTACACTGCTACCATTTTCCCTCGTACCTGCTCTTGAGGAGTGGCTGTCACCATCATCAATGTACAGGTGAGGAGACTGAGCCTCAGTACCTTGCCCGAGGCCACATGCCGTTCAAAACCTGAGTTCAAGGTCAGACCTGAGCACAGTTTGAGCTCTCTCATGGTTTCCTCATCCTGGGGCTCCTGTCTCCTCAGTAGACATAACTCAGTGCAAAAGGAGAAGTCCTCTACAAAGTGACGCTGCTGGTTGCTTAGATCTAGCTTTCTTTGATCTGGCTCCATCTGAAAGTTGGCCACTTCACATTGAATGGGGTAACTGAGGCCTAGAGAGGGTGGGCTATAGAGGCCAGAAATGACAGGGCCAGAAGTGGTATTGATTAACCACACTGCACCCTAGCTTTCTGCTGGGTTCCCTCTCTGGTGTGAGAGTAGCATCTATATTATGGTAGAAAGCCTGGGAATGAACCCGGGGGAGTGGTCCTCAAGCTAGCCTGGAGGAGAGAACATTACTATGTTGATATAGAGGGGAACATGGAAGACCAAACGGAAGACACAGCTCCTATAGAGAGTCCCAGGGAAGCAAATATTAACTCACAGCCGTACTGCCTGCACCTAGGTAACTGAGAATCTGTTGGAATCAGGACCAGCTGTATCATTTTCAGGGCCCAGTGAAAAATAAAAACCAAAGTCAGTTGTGCACAAAGTATCAAGGATCTCAAGATGGTGATGGCACAGTGAGGTCCTTTAAAGCTTGAGGATCAGTGTGCCAAAGGGTGGCCCATGAGGCCAGATCTCCATAGAAGTAAAAGCAATTAAGTAAGTGCTCGAACTCCACCACTTACGGCCATACACAGCCTGCTGACCGTGACAAGGCCCCTTGGCCTCTGAGCCTCATCCACTATTTGAGCTGCGGTGCCCTCTCCCACAGCAGAAGGCTCTGTGATGCCAGGGTCCATCTTTTCCCAAGCAACTGGGGACAGGCTACATTAGGGTGTGTGGGAGCTCTCTTGGGTACACTGTTCCAGCCTGACCAACAGTCCCTGCACCACGGTCCCATCCCCACAAAAACAGCCAGCCTGGGTTCTGGTAGTTTTCAAGTCCACCAGACCAGGTAGCATGTTTGACAAGGGACAGAGAGAAGGGAAGTTTCAACAGCAGAGGAGCTCCAGCAAAATCCAGAGCTTTCTGTTTGCAAAGTCTCCTGTCAGGACTCCCCACCCTCACCCCCACCTGTTTCTGTCCACTTGGTCTTGTGGGTTGGATGCCTGGAGTCTTCTGTGCCCTGGTGTTTCAACCAGGTGCTGTTTCTTGTGGTTCTCTGCAGTGGGCAAAGTGCTTGCATAACTCATTAGACCTCATAAAAGGCATTACTCCTATTGGCTGGATGCAAAAAATCCGGAGGCCATGAGAGGCCTAAACCCACTCCAAGCTTCCAGAGCTGTGGTGAGATCTGCCCAGGCCATGAGATGGATTGTGGCCGTAGAGGACCATACCCGAGCTCTGCCATGGAAACGTTAACCTCAACCCCTTGTGCTGGAGAGGCTCCAGGTTCTAGGCTGCTGAAGATGACCTTGTGGGTCCTGGAGGTCTGGCCCACTAGAGTAAGGTAGTCCTCAGTCCTGCTCATTCAGAGGGGATACGGCTGAGTTTACACAAAGTTTGGGCAGAGGAGAGGAGAAGAGTTGCTTCTGACCATCACAGCTGGAAAAACCAGACGCAGAGGAAAGGGTGTCCAATCAGGTTGTGACAATCTGCCCCTTTGGTGGCTGGAATGTATAGAGGAAAGGCACACTGGATGATTGCATTGAACATTACAGGATTAAGAATGTGAACTCAGGGCCTAGACTCTGGGGTTTCTGCAGCTCCATTTCTCTATTTTTTTTTTTTTTTGCCCCATTCTAGTGACAATGCCTCTTTGAACCCCACCTGATCATCTGCAGCTGAGGGAGAGAATCTGCTTTGGGAGGGATCAAATGATCACTATGCCTACAGCAGGGCCTGTGGATAGGTGGTGGGTAGCAGTCAGGGTGTGTGACGTGGTTGACCCCAGCTGTGAGAATACACAGGCACAGTTCCTAGAGAGAGGCTTGCCTGTGGAATCACTAAGAAGACATAGTGGGAAAGGGTGGAAGAGATCTGGGCTCCCGAGGAGTCAATTCCATGCATGTTCCGTGGGCAGCCACATGACAAGAGTCACCCACTCCTGCCCCACCAGCCCCCAGGCTCCAGGGAATGATGTAATCATCTGTAATCTGTGCACTTGTAGGGTTAAGCACAGTGTGGGCTGCCTGAAAAGACCTTGGGTGCCAAGGCCAACACGCAGAAGGCTGGCTGGGCCCAACCTGAGGTCAGGCAGGACTGAACTTCCAGGGCCGTCTGTGGCATGCCTGTCAGTCTTCAGTCCAGCTGAGAATGCATGCCCCAGCCCCTGCCCGGAATTTGTGGCCTCTCGGCCACCCCTCCACCAGCAGCCTCTGCAGCCTGCCCTTCCCCCCAACCCCCACCTCTTGCTACTTCAGCCTGGAGCTGGAAATAGTCTGCAGCCTGCTGCTCATTCCTGCCCCTGTGGGTCAGCAGGGTGGGGCTGCCTTTCCATCAGGTCTGCTGTGTGACCTCGGATAAGTCCCTGCCCTTCTCTGATGCTGTTCCTCGGCCTAAAGGCATCAACAACCTAGTGAAAGTTGAATTTGTCCAGATGAGGAAACTCACAAACACAGAGAGACTGGGAAACCTACCCGGAATCACACAGCCATTAGTGGAGCTGAGATCAAGCCTGGTTTACTCTGAAAACCTTCAGTTCTCCCTGTTGTCAGACTGGCTCTCCCAGGCACTGGGTACCATGCTGGGCCCTCATACTCAATTTGAATGGCGGTTAGGGTGAGCGTGAGTCCAAGGCAGCACTCACAGAACTGTGGACAGGCACAGAAGCGACCAGTCAGTGAGGGTGAAGACTAAGGAGGTAGCCAAGAAGTCTGCTTGGAGGAGGAGAAGCAGTGTGGTGTTCCTCACAGGTCTGCCTGGGGCGGCTGTGTATCCTGGCAGCCTCACAGCCAGCCAGGAAGATCTATTCAGCTGTAGCTGGAAGCAGATGCTTCAGCTGCTCCTGAGGGCCCCAGATGCTCACTTCCAGTTTGACCTGACTTCTTTTGTAATGGGAGCAAGGGCAGCTCTCTGGGGACTTAGGGTTCAGCCTTGGCCTCCACACTGGAGATACAGCCAGAGCCTCGATTCCCAGGCTGGGGGAACAGGGATAGTGATGGATGGCTTACTCCTGTAGCTGGACACTTGGGCCCCAGCAGGTCTTGAAGCCCCCAATACCTTTTCTGGGAGGGAAAAGTCTACCTACCCAAAGTCAGGAAGAGGACAGTCCAAGGAGGAGCTAACCACCACCCTCATCTGCCACCCTGTGCAAGTATGTCAGTCCTTCACTCCGTGAGGGTCTGAACTCAGCTCATGAGTTTGGGGTGCATGTTCCTGGGGGACAAGTTAGGATTACAGAAACCCAGAAACCAGGTTGGGGACAGGTTTCTAGCTCAGCTAGAGCTACGTTATGGCAGACACAAGAGGCTATGACCTGGGTACGTGACATTTTTCCAAGGGTGGGCTAAGCTAGGTTTCTCTCTGGTTCAGCCACTTATCTATTTATGTAGGAATGAGGGCCCATAAAGAACTCTGTGAATAACAAACAGTTCTTCTTCCCACTAAGGTTTGCACACCCACCAGGGAAGCTCAGTTGTCTGTGGTGACTCACCTAGAAAGGGCTGAGGAGCCCAGCTCTGTGAAAACTGATCACTGCCTTCTGTGACATCCCCTCCACCCTGATCCATTCACTTGGAGATGCTATGGAGGAGGACAGAAAGTGGACTGGAGATCAGAGCCCACCCATAGTCCTTCACAGAGGGATGCTGAGTGCTCCGCAGTCTGGGAGGTAGTAATGGTGTGCCTGTTACCTGGGGTAAGGGTCTGCAGCTGGTCCTGAAGAATTAACCTGAACTGGACTGCCAGCATCCAAGCCACAGGAAAGGCTGGACAGAGAGGCCTCCCCATGGACTGTGTAGAGCAATGGATGGTGCTAAGGAAAGGGACAGGTAGATGGCTTTGCAAGAGCAGGTGCCAGGAAAATAGAATTTCTACTTTCTTTGTAACTCCCTAATGTTCCATTTTGTGCCTCAGTTTCCCTTGGATCTTCTCTAGGCTCTAGGCACCAAGGAGCCACTTCCAGGCTTTGGTAGGAACAACTACCTTTAGTTGGCACACGCTGTGCTTGGGATTTTGCTGAGGAAGAGACAGAAATGTCTAGGTCCTTGGGGGGCAGCTGGCCAAGGAAAGTACAGCCCGACTCAGAGCTGCTCCCTGGCCGACTTAAGACCCCAACAGTTTCCTAGCCTAAACCATCCAGGAAGGGCAGGACTGGCCTTATTGTAAGCCCTCTACCTGTGGACTAAGGATCTTTTTCCTGGAGTGGGTTTGAGAGAATGACCTGATTTGGGTATCCCATCTTTCTTTTAACCAACTGCCTCCTGGGAGAAGCTGGTGACAGGAGAGGGTGACCCTCCCAAGGATATGGCAGGTGGCCCAGGCTCTGGTGCAAGTGCAGTACACAGGGAAACCTTCACGGCTGATACCAGTCTTCAATCAGTGGAAGTTCTGGGGCCCCGTGGGCTCCTCCCTGATCACCCCACATTGTGTGGTTCACAGTAGTCTTGTTCTAATCTCTTTCCTGTCAGTAGCTACAGCCTCAGGCCCCGTGGACTCTGATTCCTGGGATCGCATGAATCCCCTGCACCTTAGCAGAGAGCACAGCTGCCTATAGCAATTGGTGGCAAAAGTGGCCGAACCCAAAGCCTCTCCATGACCCTTGACTCGTGTCAAGCTGGATGTCAGCCTGATTCCAAAGGGGAAAAACTGGAGTCAGAGAGGACAGGATGTTTGGCTGAGGTCACACAGCCAATCCAAAATCAAGTTGAGGATCATGGATCCTGGTCATGCTCTTCTGGGGACCAAGCAGATGTTGCCTATATGTTAAGGGAGTCACTGGCTGATGCTGCTGGAGGTCCAGAGGAGGCAAGGCTATGCACTCCTCCCTCCTGGACTCCATCTGCTCTAATTGGCCACAAGCTCTGGGGCTGCTGACATTTACCTGGTAGGGAGAAGGGCCTCTTCCTCTAGCATCAAGATGCTAAAAATAGCTAGGGCCAGCTTCCCACAGCCCCTGTCCAGCCTACGCTTGCTCCCCGCCTCAGTGACCTTTATCCTGGGGTGGCACTAGGCTCCGCCTTGAAGTCTGAGGAGGAGTCTCTGTCAGGTCTCCATGTCCTCCAGCTGTCCACAGTGGCCCTGCTGGTACTCCAGCTCCCTCTCCTTGCTTCTCCATGAGTACTCCCTGTCTACAGTAGTCACCCTATTCCTGGGCTTCAGCAGGGGCATACTCCCTTCCCCATTTATGGGGAACTCAATTTTCATCCTGCTTTATGCTGGACCCAGACACAGTGAGACGTTTATTCCTGTTTGTCCATCCAGCAGTGAAGAGGAGGCAGGCTTTGGCAGGATTTGGGGAGCCTGCATGCATCCACACCTCTGAAGGTGGATAGCACCACATGACCATGCAGTATGGTAAGGATGTACTGAGGCAATGTACAGAAAAGCTGGATCAGGAACTGAGCACCTCTCGGGGCTTCTCTTATACAGCTTTACTGGGAACATAATAAATGAGAATATGCTGGAACAAAAAAGGAGCGTTCCAGAACAGGCTAGGGATTGGCAACTTGATGTTCTTCCGGTCAGGGCCTCTTGCCCATTCCCTGTGCATGGGTATTCCCATGGCGTGGCCTGCCATGCCTGCCTAGCCAGTGTTTGTCTGGTTCGTGTCCTGGGTCAGCATGACCAGAAGTGTGTGGACACTGGCCTTCATCCAGTGGCTGGCTGGCTTTGGACTTAGCCCAGTGGAAATAGATGTGGTTTTGCAGGTTTGGGCTCACGCCTGGCACAGGGGCTACCCCAGCGTGCCTCGGTTTCCTCTGCTGAAACAATATGATGTAACTTATGCTAAGTAGTACGAGGGCTTGATCATCAGCACCTGTGTAGACAAAAGACATGCGCGCACATTTCCAGTCAGCATGCAGGCTGCACCTCCTGCTATGAGGCTAGCTGCTCAGTTGGTGGTAATGACAGTAGCCACCTGCCGTGTTGAGTGACTTGTGTCAGCTGCTGAGCACAGCACATGGGATGCTGAATTCAGTCTCCAAACCTCCCCACACAAGGTCCTTATTGTACACTGCATTCCAGATGAGGAGACTGAAGCACAGAGAGACCACCCACAATTGGAAAAGGGTGAAACTGGAAGTTAGGATCAAGAATCAGCCCAGATTCTTGAGTGGTTAAACAGCTGAGCATGTCTAACCCTGCCCCAGTGTGAGTATGCAAATTCTACTTCCTGAAGATTCGACCCTCTTTTGGGTGACACAGGGTGGGTGACGGGACCAGCTGTGGCTGGACAGGGTGCCTTCCCTCCACAGACCCACTTGGATCTCTCAGCCTGGAGACTTACTGATTCTGTCTAGACTTGACCCTTCCCACATGCACCTTATAGACTGTTCCCTGCTAGGTGCTGGTCACCCCTCCCCTTGTTTCCAGACCTACTGCTGTGTTCCTCCCAGACTGCTCTCCTCCATCCTGTTCTCAGGGTTCTAGAGCACGACAGCCAGGTCTTTGCCCAGGTTGCACCAGTAGCTGGTTGATGGATCATGGGCTGCTTCTTTTCAGGCCTCAGTTTCCCCATTTGCACAGAGGGCCTTAGCAGCTCTCCTTCCATCCTTCTAAAGATTAATGGAACCCCCCTTTTTAGTGTGTGTGTGTGTGTGTGTGTGTGTGTGACATGTACTCAAGGTCACATGCAAAGGTCACCTTCCTTCTACCTTGTTTGAGACAAGCTCTCTTGCTGTTTGCCCTTATGGACCTGGACACTAGACTGGCTGGCCTGTGAATTCCTGGGGATTCTCATGCCTTTGCCTTCCATCTTGATGTCCGAGCACTGGGATTATAGATACTCACCACTGCCTCTTGCTTTGCAGCAGTTCTGAACTGCTCTGCATGGGGCTCAGGTCCTCACACTCACAGTGAATGCTTTACCTATTGAGGCATCTGTCTCTCCAGCCCTGGGACTTAAGAGGAAAGGCAAACGGAGCCCTACTCCACCCCCAGCCCCAGCAGGGCCTGTCTGGTGCAGCAGCAATGGAAGACACCTTTAACAAAGGAGAAGTATCAGCCAAGGAACAGAGCAGAGCCACACAGAGCTGCTGGCCTGTGTTACCCCTCCCCAGGCCAGGACTTCAGGGTGAGGAGCCAGTGCTCCTTGGGGTCCTGAGTTAGTTTTACCAATATAGACTGCAGTGCATGTTGAGACCAGGTATTTTATGGAAGAAGCCTGGGATATCATCTACACCCACCTTTTAATCTTCTCTGAGTCTGTGTCCCTCTTTTCATCTTGCTCCTGCCAGCAGCCAGGCCTTACTGTATCTCTGCTTCTATGTCACCCTCTCCCATCCTTCTCTGTCTCCCCAGCTTCCCATTGCCACCACGGAAAAGTCCAAATTAGAAGATGGATCAAGGCCATCTTCCTGGCATGGTGAGGTCTGAAAGCTGTTTGGTCCTCTCTTAGCCCATCAGAGCCTTTGGCCTTCAGTGGTATGGGTAGTGTAGCACCTCTGTGCAGGCCTGGCTTTGTGCCCAGTTCATGCCCAGCCTCACTGTGGATGAGGTGCATTCTGGACCAGAAAAACAAAGCTTTTACTATTTCCCCACACCCTTCTCAGACACTACCTAGAACTGCTGCCCCCAGCTACCCAGGGTGGCTGAGGCCCAGCTTCCGGAGACAGGAGCTGCCTGAGTGCTCACATGGATGTTCAGTCTCAGAGAGGGTGGAGCTGCGCAGTGGGGAGTGAGCAGACTTACACAGTAAATGTGCTCCCAGATCTGCAGCTATGTGACTTCGGGCAGCCCAGATAATTTACATATGGGCAACAATATGGTCTTCATCACCATCACGGGTGCTGGAATTAAATGGAGTGACATATATTAAGAGTGTTTTAGGGGTCCTAGGACATTGTATGGATGATGGGTACTCTGCTTATCGATTTGGGGGTGGGGGGTCAGGACAGGGAAGTGCTTCATTCTTGAGCTGTTTTCTTCCCCCAAAGGCCTTATTCAGTCTTTGATGCAACTTTAATGCCCACCCCCACCTTTCTGTCCTAGCAATCCTTCTCAGGGATCCTGACACCCCAAGAACCCCAGCCAGTGCTTGCTGGTCTATGTTGTCTCTTTGTCAGCCCATCTCCACTGAGCACCCTCTTATCCCACCTCAAGGTTTATTCATTTTCTCCCCACAGGTGTCTGGACCCCAGGGTTGAGGGCTAATGACAGTGTGTTGGGTGAACCCATGTTCAAGCTAAATCATCTCTAAGAGCAACACAGCTGTAGCCAGCCAGGATTCTGGGTGTACTGCTGCTGAGGTCATATCTGGGCCCCCTGGAGCCAGAAACAGCACTCACCCTAACTTCAAGAGGCTCAGCAGGCACCATGGAAGGGGATTTGCCAACAGGCTCCCCTGCAGTGTGATCCAAAGCCTCTCTGTGAGCTACAGGGCTGTGTTTTGCTTGCTGAGGTCCTGCCCCACCCCCACAGCCCTCTGTTAAATTGTGTTATTATATTTAAACAAATCAATTCCATTGCAGAGTTTTCCCGTCCTAATGATGAGTTTGCAGTGCAGATACCATTGATTTCTCTCAGTCCTGCAACCCAGCTGATGAATGACACCCAGTGCTTCCTTGGAGAAGCACTTAGGCAGCCCTGCATGAGCCCCAAGCTTCCCAGGAATACTGTCCGGCCTCTCCCTCAGCTGCTGCCTGCAGTTGGGATTGAGGTCAGGGGCCAAAGGAGACCCCAAGCTCCTCCCTAGATAGAAGGAATGTCATAGCAGGGCTTGCTCCCCACTCCCACCCCACCCCCGTGACCCAAGACTTGTATTGATTTGGGCCCAAGACAGGACTTACAGAGCAGAGAAGCCTGGAGGTGGGATCATGATCTTCTACAAATCCAGAGCACTTTCTTAGGAGTTGGCATCTTGTCCTGAGACCTGGTGGAGTTGCCAGTAAAAGCCCGTTTGAGCTGCTTTTGGGAAGGGAGGGTCAATTACTGCCCGTGCTGGAGAGGTGAAAAGGCGTCCCTTTGGGGAATCCTTCAGAACCCACAGTGTTCAAAGGCATGCTTAAGCTGCCACCCAGGGCTTTGGCTCTTAGATCCCTGCCTTACCTGCTTCTCTGAGTTTCTGTGGGGAGGGACCACTGTTCCCAGGGTAGAGGGGCTTCTTGTCCATCATAATGGAGGTATAGTGGACTCTGAGAGCCATTTGGGTTCCCAGCTCTACTTCAGGGAGGCTGCCCCACTGCCAACCTTTCTCTTAGCCACCCTGGGCTTCTGTCTGCTTGAGTGCAGGTCCTTTGCAGCTTCCAGGCTTAGCCATCCACAGCAGCACACTCAGGAGCCTGGGAACTGGTCTGATGGGAGACAAGAGGGAGTGGTAGGGAGTGTGATGAACCTCAAAGGGCCTGCCTGGCCTCAATGCCTCCAAATGCTGATAATGTCAGCACAAAACTCCCAGGGATGTAGCCTAGGCCAATTTGCTGCCCCTCCCTCCTGCTAGCTTACTCTTTGTTTTAGAGACCAGAGCTTGTGGCCAGGAGGAGGGAGGAGCTGCTCTTCAACCTCAGGCTACTGTGGCTTTGGAGTGAAGGTAGGGGGCTGTTCACTAGCTGTCCAGTGTTTCCCAGGCTTCTTAAGACCACCCCTCACTAAGGACCCCAGGCTGGCCCCATCTGTGCCCTTCCCGAACATTCCCATTGCCCATCTCAGCCACCTCCCTTCCTGCAGACTGACAGCTCCTGTAATCAGGTTAGCCTCCCTCTGCTCAGTGCTTGCTCTGCTGAGCCAGACCAGCTGCCTCTAATGGTGGGTCCACCTGGCCCTCTCTGTGGTGCTGGGGTTGGGGGAGGGGAACTGAGGAAAGTACCGCTAAGGGAGAGGCTGAGCATCTCTTCAAGTGGACCTCTCTAGGAGTCTTTATTCTGGCATCCAAGGCCCTGCTTCTTCCTCCCATCTCCATGTGCCTTGGCACTCATGACCGCAGCAACTGGCCCTCTTCACATGTGTTTGCTACACCCCTTAGAAAACTATGCATCCTTGGAAACCCAATTCCCATCTCTTCCTCTAGACTACTTCACTGGCACCAACCTGAACTGGGTGCTCCACTGGCCTGGAACTTAGCAGTGCCAATGTGTTGAGAGCATTATTCCTGGATCTAATTCCTCAAGAGGTTCAGGAATAAAAGAAGAAGGAAAAGTGTTCCTTTCTCTGTATGTGTCTCAGATGGCAGCTTGAGAAATACCCAGTAAATGTCCAGGGCCAGCCAAAGAAATAAGCAGCCAGAGGAGAGAGGGACAGTCAGGAGGGCCAGGACAGCTGCTCCCTTCCCCTCGTACACTATAGTCCACTTCCTGCCGGGGAGGTCCATTCCCAGCTTCTCCTGACACATGCCAGGCCTGAAATAGACCCATGGGGCCTTGGTGGTATCTTCACAGCCCCCCCTCCCTGCTGGGCATCTTGGCTCCTCCTCTCTTGGGCCCTGCTCGGTGCCAGGAGCCAGCCAGCAAGGCCAGGCTATGCTCTCTGTCCCTGCTTAGTTTGATTTTTAAAAATATGGTGTACATGTAAGATCTGCTGCACCCCAGGAGCGCCATGTTTAAGGACTGAGAACTACTGCAGGCGTGATTGTGTTACTAAATCCACCAGCTGCCTAGTTACCACTCATCTTGCATTTATTTCTGCTAATTAAAAAGAGGAACTCTTAACAACTTTTACGTAAATACTATATTTGTTCTATGTAAAGATGGGATTCAGATTTGCTGGTGATTAGCTGATTGTCTAATCTTGTGGCTGCCACGCATGATGACCTGGTCTCTCCCACCCCACCCCCATCCGTGACACTTCAGAATTCAGAAGCACTGAAGGTTCCTGGTTGGGCGTTGGGGGAAGATAGTCAGAGGGCCTGTGTGGGGCTTAGGGTGTCACCAGGAATGTTGAGTACCATGAGTGCTTACGCTACAGTCTGATGGAGCCCTGGGGGAGGGGGGGGACCTCTGGCTCATACCCCTGTACTTATGGAGGAGATTGAGACCCCCCGACTCCCAGCAAGAGGGAGACTCTACTTCCGGTGTGTGGACTCACCTTCTAGGACACATCAGTGTGCTGTACACTTCTTGGGAGATGGACTAAGAACTCAGGGCTCAAACTGTCCTAGAAATCTCTGTCTCCTCTCACTTCCCATCTGTGCTCCAGCTCCTCAGCAATCCTAATGCTCATGGACACACATCTGCTCCACCTGGACGGAGGCTCCCCAACAACAAGCCTGAACCCCTCCCCCCAGGCCTTGCACACTGATGTACCTGAAAACAGGTGTGGGGCTGATTTCACATTTTTTTAAATATTATGTATTTATTTTCATGTGGATTAGAAAATATGTATAATTAGTATATAAGACCCATGATTTGGCAGATGATAGCACTTTAGATGAGGCTACGTAAGAAAGAAGGTGATTGGTTTAAAATGATTTAAATAATGATACACAAATAATTAAGGTAGAACGCAGATGGGCTTGTGTTATCTGGAGACAGATGAGGGGACACAATGAAAGGGCCCAGGTGAGGATGATTACCAAGTCAGAGAACTGGGAATCCGGAGACCTGAGTCCTGACTGCCATTCCTTACCATATCCTAGGAGCAGATGGCGCTCCTTAACTCTATTGGCCATGCGCAGAGTGGGAGTGGGAGGACCTGTGAAGTGGCTTCCTGCCCAAGGTCACTCAACACAGGACACAGGCCCATGTCTCGGCCTCTCTGGTGTCCTAGGTTGTAGATAGGAGGTCAGTGAACCCCTTGGCTGGCTCTCTCCTGTCTATCTGACTTCCAGGCTAATCTCAAGTCACTAGGGCTGGACAGCTCCAAGGCTCTGGTGGCTTCTGGCCAGCGTTTTCATCCTGCCTGCTGCTTCTGAGACCTTGATCTCCTCCCCTGTTCAATAGGAGATGGTGGGCCTGAGAGACAGTTGAGAGCCAAGTGCAGAGTGCTCCTTGGAAAGTACTCAGATTGGCCATGGTATACTGTGGGTCCAGGGTGGAGCCCTGGGCCACCCACCTCCTGATATGCTATCTGTGGAAGGGAACCCCAGTGCTACCAGACACCCTCAGTTCATCAACCCTTTGGTGGTCCTGGAGGCCTTAGGGGCAAATGGGAGACTAGAGAAGAACAAAGGCATGGCTGGAGTGGCCAAAGACACCTGTCATTTCCTCCTCCTCCTCTTCCTCCTCTTTTTCCTCTTCCTCCTCCTTTTCTTCCTCCCCTCTTCCTCTGTTTCCTCTTCTTCCTCCTCCTCTTCCTCTTCCCCATTTTCCTCCTCTTCCTATTCTTCCTCCTCCTCTTCCTCCTCCTCTTCCTCCTCCTTCCCTTCCTTCTCCTCTTCCTTCTGTCCTTCCCCCATCAGCCACCAGCTAGCCTGATTCACTATCATTTAACCTCATGACTCCAGGCTTCCAGCAACTCTCCCTGCCCTCCGAAAGACCCGCTGCAAACCTCTCAGGAGCTCACTGCTATTACAGGCTGTCCCCTGTGGCCACTCCTCTCCAGCCTGTGGCTCTTCACTCTGACGTGGGATACAGTCTAGAAGCATGCTGGGTGACCTTGAGCAGCTCCCTCCTCCACCCCACTATGATCGCTAGGGTGCCAGCCCTGTCCACTTCTAAGGTCTCTTCCACTCCAAGCCCTGTCTTGCTGCCCTGGCAAGTGGAGGTAGCATCCATCTCTGCCTAGGCAGAAGACTCAGCATGGTGAGGCAAGCAGGGGGCCTGTTCACTTGCTGAGGCGTTGGTGCCAGGTGGGATGAATCAGTGATGTCATTGATGGATGAATGCATAAATGAATGGGTATACTTAGCAACTACCTTTGGTTGCTGCTGCTGCTGCTGCTGCTGCCGCCGCCGCCACTATTGGAGTCTCTCCAGCTTCTCAGAGCAGTGGCCGAGAGGATTTGGTCACGGCACAGTGCCAGCCTGTCTGGGTTCATATCCTGGTGGTGACCTTGAGCTGTTTTCTTCGGGTCCCTCTATGTTTCCTCATCTTGTAAAATGGGTACAGCATGTACTTCCTAGGATGTCATGAGATTAAATGAGTCAGTTGACATAAAGTACTTAGAATGGTACAGCTAATGGCCCTTTAAAGTTAGCTGGTATTAACAGTTTCGTTACCACAATGATGATTAGCAAAGGGCGGGGAGTCTTGGAGCTCCTGGGAGCTATGGAGAAGTGCAGCATGGGAGCTTCTCATTATAAGCATTTCCGGCCAGTCATTTAAAGAAGCCTCACCAGAAATGGGATTTGGATCCCTGAGGATCCAGTTTGTTCTGATTTTTCTAACTCTAAATAGACATTTACAGTTTTCCATACTTTATTCAAGAGGGCCTCCAAAATGGCAGAATCTTCTGCCATTATAGACCTAAACTACAATTTGTCACTGAGCCTATTTCTATGTCCCTTCAGTGGTCCCAGCAGGAGGCACTGTCCCTCTTAGCCTTGACTATGTGGTGTGCAGGTTGACCTCTTCAATGCAGTTCCCCAGCCTGAGCATGGCCTGAAGGATTCCAGGCAGCCCACAGGGAGAAAGGGACCCCAGAACAGCTTCTGCCAGGGATGTGCAGCATACCAAGGCCTGGTGCTAGGCCCCATTGCTGTTGCTTTGCTAAGCTGAGGGCCATTGTAAGCAGACTGAGACCTCTCTCTGTCTCTGTCTCTCTCTCTGTCTCTGTCTCTCTCTCTATGTCTCTCTGTCTCTGTCTCTCTCTGTCTCTGTCTGTCTCTCTCTGTCTCTCTGTCTCTGTCTCTCTCTCTCTGTCTGTCTCTCTCTCCTTCCTTGTGTATGCCCTGGTGTGGGCACTGGAAGGCAGTTAAGCTATGGAAAACAGGTTGCTGGGTTGTTGGGTTGTCATTGGAGTAGCTGACCGTGTGCCAAGTTTAGTGTCAAATCAGGACCCCTGTGTCAGGTCATTAGCCTTGCCTTCAAGGATCTCTTTGGTCACCAAGACCACAGGCTTCTCACCTGAAGGATAAGGAACAGACAAGAGAGGATGGCATCGGCCCCCTTATCAGTAATTTCAGAGTAAGGAATACAGAGAACCCATAGCTCATGAGGGCAGAACAGATAGAACTAGCTTCCAGAGGCTAGGCCATTAGCTGGGGAAGACCCCTGAGTAGGCACTATGGACACTTGCTGCCTCCGCTGGCATCAGGGCCTCTAGACTCTTTTCTGAGAGGGCCATTTATAACTCACAGCTGTGCGGTCCTGAGCCCAACTGACTGTGGTAAACCGATCTGGCTTCAGGAAGTCCCAACCCAAGGCCACTCCCAACTCGACCCCACGCTCTCCTCACCTCCTGACACCCACATCCTGTTCTCAGCAAGAGGGCAGGCAGTGGGGCCCAGCCAGGGTCTCCAGCTGCAAAGCACCAGGATGGCCCTAGAACTGTGAGGCCACCAACAGCATCGAGGCTTATCCCAAAGACAATTATATAGGGAGACCAAGGTCAAAAGAAGACTGGGGGCTGCCCTAGAGTCCACAGGATCAAGGGTCAGGAGTGTGGTTGTAGGATCAGGGGCATGCTTGAGTTCCCAGAATGATCCAAAGAGGGGTTGATGCTTCTAGCCTCTGCTAGCGACCACTGAAGAGGAGCCTAATAGAAGAAAAGGGGAGGGCTTCAGGGAATCCTGGGAAAGGACGCCATCTTGGATCTCAGGCTTCTGCATTGCCACCTTCATCCAGGCACCTCCTTCTCTGGAGGCTCTATACCATCTCCTGAGATTGGGTAGGGCTAGGCTTGGGCTGGAGAGAGGCTACTGCTACAAGCTTCCAGCACCCATAACCTAGGCTTTGTCACATCCCTTGGCCCCAGTGCTTGGGGCAGGCACTTACCTCTCTACCTTGTTTTCTCTGCAAACACTGTTCTGCCAAAACTTCACTGCAGTGAGTTTGCAGAAACTTGGCGCAGGAAACTTTAGATATTTGTGACCAGATTCTAAAATCAGAACCAGAAAGAACATACGTTTTGTCTTATTTATTTATGTTATGTATTTATTAAAGTATAAGAGAAACACATTAGAAATGCCTAACTACTGTCACTCTTCTCTGCTACACACTGGGTCTGGAGGATGGGGAGATGGAGACAGATAGATAGATCACTGAGGCTTAACAGCTGGCCAGTCTAGCTGAACTGGTGAACTCCAGGTTCAGTAAGAGACCGTGTCTCAAGAAACAAAACAAAACAAAACAAAAAAAACAATGTGGAAAAACGGGTGTAGCAGAAACCTTTAATCCCACCACTAGGGTAGCAGAAGCAGGCAGATCTCCATAAATTCAAGACTAGCCTGATCTTGATAGTGAGTTCCAGACCAGTCAGAGCTAGTAAGACCATGTCTCAAAAACAAACAAACACAGACGATAGTGAATACAGAAGACACTCAGCTGACCTTCAGCTTCTCCAAGTGTGCACATGTATACATACAAAAATTAAATAAATAAGGACTGTAGAAGTGGCTCAGTGGTTAAGAGCATATACAACTCTTCCCGAGGACCTAACGTTGCCTTCCAGCACTGACACTGCCTGTAATACTAGGGAGATCCAATGACTCTGGCGTCCAGCCTCCATGGGCACCTGGAGGTGCCCTCATGTGCACATACCCACCCAGAGACATACACAGGTGGCTTCTGGAAGAGCAGCTCCAGCCTTGTCCCAGGAGGGCGCACCATGCAGACTCTGGATCTCAGAGTCATCCTTAACTCCCTTGAGGTGATCCTCAAGGCTGTGTGCAGTATCTGACTGTACCAGGAGGTGGGGAGGGCTGGGTGCTGGTCCTGTGGCAGGTACTTTTGATATGGGGGATATATAATGGGCATACAACTGTCGGGTTGTCCCGTGACTGTGATTTTTATGCTTTTGAGGAGACATGGACAGCGAGTGACTATGAGAATACCGTGTGTCAGGTGATGGTAGTGTTGGGTTTTTAACATTTATTCATCTGCTTGTTCATTGGTTCATTTGTTTACAATTGAGGACCTTCGCAGGTCTCAACAAGCAGGTGGATGGATCTCAGTTTGTCACCCACCTGCTCGAGGCTGGGTTTTAAGAAGTGAGATGCAGGCAGGAAAGAGAGGTGTCATGCAACGTGGGGCAGGGACTCTGATGGCTACTTAAGGGGGGGCCTCTTGTGAGCTTGGAGGCTAGGGCCGTGGGAGGGGAAGGAGGGTCCCAATTGGAGACAGGGATAAAGAGAGGTGGTGACAATAACTAAGGAGCATGAACTCTGGAGGCTTTTGCCAGGTCCTATGACTGGGATACTGGGGAAGAGATGAACTGCTTCCCAGTCTAAATGTTGTTGAAACCCAGCATCAGGCTTGCTGTAGATCCAGATGGAGGACCCTGTGGATCAAGGATGGTCAGGACAGACTGGTGGTGGATTTGGGACAGAGCCAGAGGAGAAGGGAGGTTGATATTTTCCCAGCCCCTGGACTACTGGGGAGTTCAGAATGGTACCCAAGCAGGCACTTTTACTCTGGATGGGTGGAAGCACTGCACCTTTGAGCCACAGAGGGCAGAGCCAGGAAGCAGCTAGACCTGAGTCTGGAAAGGGAGGCTGTGGCTGAGGAGACACATTCGGGAATTGTTTATAACTGGTGTTGCAAGTGATGCAGCCAATGAGGTCATCCTGAGAGAGCTTGTGGAGAGTGTGGGGGCCAGGAGTCTGAGTCTGAGTCACAGCCATCTGGCCCTGGGGAGGGGACAGGAATGGATGTCATGTCAGGAGGGGGCAGCCAGGGAGACAGAAGAGAGCAGAGCCAGCTCTAAGTGGTCAGAGGGATGTGAATGAGAGGGCAGGGAAGGGCACCTCAATGCAGAGGGAACAGAGGGAACATACACAAAGGGTCAGAGGCCTTACTAAGTAAGGAAGCAATATTCAGAGACAGCTATTAGGGAGGGAGAGAGACTAGAGACTTCCTCCTGCTACACAGGTGGAAAGGACCCTAGGGGTCCCACTGGGCTGCCAGTGAGCCTATGTCCTGGTCTTCTATACATCTGTCGAGACCCCACCGGGCCTATAGCCCTGTCTATTTCTCAATCCTTGAAAAGTCCTGTTGGACCATTCTGAGCTGCCCATCTAGGGCTCTTGAGCCCAAAGTTATGTCCCTCCCTGTAGCACTTGTCCAAGTCACAGGGCTCGAGGAGACAGTGCAAGGGAAACACCTCTATTGCGTCCCTGGGCAGGAGCTGATCTCTACTTTAAAAGAGAGCCACTTTCCTGGGCTGCTGAAGGGTTAGAAAGCCAGCACACTTTGCCTTAACAGAGGACTGTGTTCTATCCTGTGGTCATTTTCTTTTCTGGCCGAGGCTCTGCCTCAGTGTGTCTCCTCTGGGCCAGAGCAAGGCTGGTGAGCTACAAAAAAAGAACTTGTTGCTGTTGAAGATGGGGGAGAAGGGAAGCGTTTCCCCCTTGCTACCCTGGCAGGACTTTGGAAGCTGCAACTGCCCAGTGCTGGCAGCGTGTTAAACCCAGCACACATGCAGAATCCCTGAGCCATCTCCTTCTTCTCTAATGACCGTGTAGGTTCTTCATTGCCACAGGACAGATGGGCAGAGGGAACAACAGTGGGTCTCTATGCCACCCCCTCCCCAGAGCTTTTGGAAGTATGATTGAGGCTGGGTGACTGGTGGGGTGTGGCAGAACATTGTGGAACTCCTTAGAGAGAAGTGCTGCCCTGCCTGTGGCCTCAGCCTAGGTACAGGCTCAGCAGGACGGAGCTTTGGACATTAGACACAGGAGCCACAGGAGCAAGACCAGCCCTGAGCGGGAGCAGGCACTGGCAGGGGTGGCAAGCTGTTGGCTTCTGACATTTCTAAGTCTGAGAAGTGCATGGAACCCAGGTGAGGACTTGCTGACCCCATCTCTCTTGGGACAAAAAGAGAGGAGGTGCCCTGTGAATCCCCATTAGGATTAGGGAAGCCAGCCAAAGCTGCTTTGATACTATGGGCTCTCTGTCGCCTCTGTGGCAGGAGACTGTGGGTAATCTAATTAATGTGTCCTGTGGATGCCCAAGTAATCCCAGGCCTTCAGACTCACTTTCTTTAAGCCTCCCTCCACCTGTCTCTGTCTTAATTCTCTCCTGCCTCGGTGATCTCTGGCAGGGCTGGACTTATCGCCATTGAACAGATTGGTAAACCAGGGCTGGAGAGGACAAAGTGTGTAGGATGCTGAAGCTAATTTGTTGGGGGCGGGAGAGTTTGGCCCTAAGCCATCTGAACCCAAATGAACCCAAGGTAGAACAAGCCCTACCATCTTCCACGTTCTTCTAGAATATCCAGGCATAAACCACCTTTAAGCATTCTCATTGTGGAGCTAAGGAAATGGAGGGCCAGAGAAAGCAAGACACTTGCCCAGAAACACACAGCAATCAATCAAGTCTAGACTGCGAATCCCATCTGGTACCCTGCTCCCCAAGGGAAGGCACAGTCCGCTGTGGACTCTGTCCCTGCACCTGCTGCATGCATCAGACTCTCCAGCAATCCTGCCCTCTTTGAAGACACCCTTCTCTGAACCCCAATTCTTTCCAGTGCCCATTGTTTAAATATAGATTACTAATGAAATGCCTTTTCTTCGCCTTCCCAGTGAATAGTTGTGTAAAGTTAATTTGCAGTGTTATGTAAATTCTGTTTAACTTCAATCAAGTTTCTAATTATGTTTTTACCGCAGTAATTCCCATTTGATTTGTCATCTCCCGTTAGGTATTTAACGTTCGCTGGGCAGGCTTGCTTCCTACCGGGTCTCCATCTTCCAGCACCCACTCACTGCTGGCCTTCCTGCCCCGCCCTCGCTCTTTGTGACCCACCTGTTCTCCTGTCCGTCCTCTTCCTCTTCCCCTCCTCACTCACAGTTCCTTTTCTCTCTCTCAGTTTGAAGTCACCCCTCCCCTTCTTCCTTCCACCAGCTCTTATTTCTTGATCTCTGGGTCCATCCTGGGTCCTGAACCCACCCAACTTTGCTGTTGCCTCCCGTATTGTCCAATCTTCTTTATAGCCCAGTGAGTGTTTCTCCTTCAGTTCTTCTCACTCTGACCCCCACTCCTCATTGTTCCTTTATATCATTACAAGTCCTGTGTAGGGACTGCTTCCTAGGGTCCTAAACACGGAGGAGAATGAAGTTACTGGGTGTGGATCCTGAGCATCTCTCCAGAAGCTAGGGGCTGGCCTTGGAAATATGCTCACGAACTTAATAGGTAAGGGACCTGGACCAACACTAGAGTGACTAGCTCCCAGGGCTGTGGGGTGGGACATGGGTGAATACCATGGGCTCTGACATTGATTGGCAGCCTTGTTAGTGTGTTTCTGTGGTTACACTCCCACCCCACCCCTATCTGTGAAACAGAGTGATGGGAGTCCTTGTACTCAGTCACTGTGAGGGTAGATGAGGTGACTTCCTAGAAGAGCTTACTGGGGCCAAATGGAGATGACTTTTATCTAGGTGCCCTCAGCCATTCCTCTCACTTTTCCCTGGCTTTTGGGGGGTTGCTTTTATAGGCAGCGGCTGGGCTGATGGGTCCTGATACCCAGGCCAGGCAGAAGCTAGCTGCAGGCACTCACACAGCCACAAGCAAGGGCAGTCAGAATGTCTCTGGATAATATCTAGAGGACAGACACACACACACACACACACACACACACACACACGAGAGAGAGAGAGAGAGAGAGAGAGAGAGAGAGAGAGAGAGAGACTCTTGAGACTTTGTCCCATGGAACTTTGGTAAATAAAGTACAAAGCTAGAATTGTACCTGCTAGGTAGCAAGCTCTAACCCCCCCCCCCAAGTTGTGACATGAGTCCAGCTATGAAACTAACACTCTGTTGCCAAGCCCCTTTGGCCTTGAGTCCATCCTCAGCCCTAGCTGTGGGATTCTCCATGAATTGAGAGTTGCTGGAAGCCAAAGGGGCTACCCGGCATGTGTCCGCCCTTGTCGGGCAGAGAGAGGAAGGAAAAACATCAGATAGAGGCCTGGGTGGGCATGTGCCCCTCCTCATCCTGTCCTCTGTGCCGCACAGTCCTGGCTTCTCATCCAGCATGGCCCGGAAGCAAAAAACAAACGTTTGCAAAGCACAGAGAAAGCAAAGGCTACTGGTCACCCATCCTCCAGAAACCTGAGCTGGCCCAGCCTGCCCCACCAGGCCTTGTTGCCACCTGGTCCACAGTGTGTGGCTGTGGATGCCTACATGCATGTGAGACCAAGGGAACCTTGACCGTCACGTGGCTGCTTTTTCCTCTGTTGATCTAAGTAAGCAGTTCAGGCCAGCTGAAGCAAGGAGACTGTCATGTGTCGAAGGACAGAGGACGGGAGCTGTAGGACAGTGGAGGGCCCTGAGCCAGGGCTTAGAGCTCCAAGGCTGGGACCAGCCCTGTACATATTCTCTCCAGCAGACTCTCAGCCTGCTCATGCACCATCTGACCACAGAAATCCTCCCAGCCCCGACACAGAGAGGCTGGCAGCTCTGGCAAGGCAGAGCTCCAAAAGGCAACATCCTAGCCAGAGATGGGGGTTGGTATATGAAAGCTGTCTCCAACTGCTGTGGCCTGACACATACCCAGAAAGCCACACTAAATGTGTGTTGAGGCCTCACTGTGTGTCGAGTCTTGGTCTGTGTGGGGATAAAGAGTTTCTCTAGAACATCTGGGGAGCTCCGTATCTGACATGTTTCCATCCTGTTGGAGTATTAAGATCAATCCTCGTCCACAGTAAGGAGTCTATGACCTTGTCATGAGTTGCCCTCTCTGACCACCCATAGCTCAGGATGCTGAAACCCCGGTCAGAGCTCAGTAAGGCAGGTAAGAGATTTGTATTCCTCGAGGACCAAGGACTGAGCAGGTGTTTGCAGCTGAGGAGGGGCCCTTTCCTCCAGGGAGGTAGAGCCAGAGCAGCTGCGTGCAGCTGACAGATATGCAGGCCAAGATGACCACTGGACATCTGGGGACTTCTATGAACCCTCCAGGCGGGACAAGGCAGCCCTGAAATGGGCCTCGGTTTGTCTTTGCCATGTTTACAAGCCTTTCTAGGAACCATGCTATTCTCCCAGTCCCAGGAGGAGAACTGTAGTTGCCGTTAGGTAGTGAGGGAGTCCTATTTGGTGAGCTATCTGTGTTCATGTCTATATCCCCTTGGCTGACTCTTCCCTCCTCTCCTTTCTTTGACAAACATTTCTTGGCATGTGAGCTTCCCAGACCTGTGTTCCAGGAAAACCAACCCTAAAGGTATTAATGGTCAAATCAATGGTGGCCTCCCAGATAGCCCAAGGGGATCAAGAAGGTAAGGTATGTTAGAAGAAGCAGCTGTGTATAGGAATTGAAATTCAGCTACGGGGGCTCTGGGAGGAATTAGGACCCTCAGTAGTGGGTGTCAAGATGAGAAGGTGCCAAGGGTACCTCAGAGCAAGCTGGGAATCACTAGACTTTGCCCTGATAACATTTACGGGGACAATATTTAGCACAAAAAAGATGATGGGGACCCTCTGTGCAGAGAAAATCTAGAGGGGTGTAGCTGGTGGCTGCCATTTTTATTGGTCACATGTGAATATGGGTGCTGAGCCGGGCAGACTCTGAGTAATGAGGCTAGAGCTGACATTGCCATCTGGGCCTCCAGGTTGGCATCCACTGCCCACAGTCATCTGGTAGTTCTGGTGTGCTGGCCACCTGCCAGGCTGAAGTCTGCTCTCTGTCCTCCGCCTCACTTGTCTGAGGCCACAGACCACTGGCCTTCAGCATCTCTGAGCCCCTCCAAGATTCCTGCCTCAGAAGTTCCAACTGTCAAGATCAGGCCTCTTGTCCACAATTGGCTGACAATGTGTGGCTCCTGTCCCGCTAAACTCCCTGTCAGGATTTCCAGGGCCTGCTGGGGCTAATCTTGGTTGGGAGGTACTTGGGCTACCATGTACAATCAGGAGAACTGGGTTCCAGGGAAGTCCTGGTCCCTCCCACTCTCAATGAACAGAAGAGGGCTGTGGGCCCAGAGGCTGGCTAGGAGGCCTGGCTTACTCTGATGTCTAGCAGTTGGTGAAGAGCTAATACAGCTGCCTTCCATTGGCTGGGGGAGCAGTGAGGAGCCAGGGGGACCTGAGGGTTGTGTTTACATCCCCCAAGTCCCCAGGGCAAGCCACCAACTCGCCTTTTTACTGTACCCCCAGCCTAGGTAGGTATAGCCCCAACTCCTGTGAGCCATTGAGAATGGGCTATGGTCATCTACACTGCTAGAACCAAAGTGTACATGTGTGACTCCAAGGGGCTTTCCATGCCTGCTACTCAGGTGGTCTGACCTGTCAGTGCTAGGCAAAGCCAATTCCCAAAGGCCATGTCCAAGGTTAGATGCCCAGGGAAGAAACCCAGTGGTACTTTTATCATGGCCTCATCCTGTAAAGCAAATGGTCAGAGGCTCAGAGGTTAGAGGCCATGGTGGCCAAGCCTGCCAGGCTTCCTAGTCCATCCTACCTCCAGAAAGCATCAGCTCTTGTGAACTGGCCTCTGAGGCCCTCCCTCTCCCCTGTGCCCGGTGGAATTGATGGGACAGGAAGCCAGGGGAAGTGGGAGGATAGGTCTAGCCCAGGGATGAAGTACAATGAAGCGTGTCCTGTCCCCAGGGTCACAGGCACACAGGTCACCCCCACAGGAAGCCCTACCCAAGCACTATCTTGGCCCACCCAAGCTTCCCGACTGAAATGTCTCCTATTCCCGTGGGAGCCACCATCAAGAATCCTACCCTCTTGAGAAAGGAAGGCATGCCCTAACCCTGACCTGCTGTCCCTCCTCCCATGCTGTCCCATGGGTAGAGGCTTTCTCCTGCACCAGCCCTCCCCCTACATGTGCATGTCTGAGCTCCTTCAGACAACTACTGACCTTCAGGTTCACAGGAGAAACCTCAGGGCAGGCCTGTAAGCCAGAGGCCCAGATTCCATTTTCTTTGTCCAGGATCTGCCACTGGTTTGGTGGCCCCCTTGGGCAAGTCTCTTGTCCATTCTGGGCATCATCTGTAAAAAGCCAGGGAGGAGTAGACACTCTGCCTAGAGAAGGCAGTCGGTGAGATAAAACCCTTGACAAAGGATGAGCTAATGACTGGTGTGAACAGCCGGACTTGGGTGACCACTCATAGGCCCCTCACACATCCCTGAGGATGAGGAGGGCCCTTTTCCCGTCTCCCAGCCCAGCAGGTGGACCATGTCTGAGCTCTGCCTTTCATAGGCAGGTGTGTCATGTCAGTGGATCTGAAAGTGTGTGTGTAAGTGTGTACATGTGTGTAGGCATGTGTGTGAGTATGTGTGTATGCATGTTTGTGTGTGAGAGAGAGTGTGTATGTGTGTACTTGTGTGAGTGTGTGTATAAGTGTGTACATGTGTGTGTCTGTGTGAATAGTAAGTGTGTGTGTGAGTGTGTGTGTGTGTATATGTGGGAGAGCGTATATAAGTATGTAAATGTGCATGTAGGCATGTCTGTGTCTGTTGAGTATGTGTGTGTGTGTATTTGTAAGTATGTGTGTGTATGTATGTAAGAGTGTATGTATAAGTGTGTACATGTGCATATAGGCATGTGTGTGTGAGTGTGTGTATGCATGTGTGTGTAAATGTGTGTGTGTGTGTGTGTGTGTGTGTGTGTGTGTGTGTGTGCGTGCTGTGAGAAGGTCCTCTAACCCATTCTTCTCCTGGCAGATACCTGAGACACCTCCTCAAGCTGATTGGCCACAGTCCAGTTCAGTGTGTATATGGGTGTCTGATCCCAAGGAGAAGGTCAGGACTCCAAGGAACGTGGGTTAAGACTTGGAAGGGTTAAGGGAGAAGTGGGGGTCTGCACTCTGAACTCATGTAACAATTGATGAGCAGAAGGAAAGTCCCTAACACAGAAGCCCCTCAGCCTCAGGATCCACTCCGTCAACCTGGCCTCACAGAGCCTCTGTCACTGCTTGGTGTTGTTGGGTGATCCCTGCAAGTCTGACCAAGGGGACCAGAGTTTCCCAGGAACAGACATGCAGAGGGAAGAGATACAGTGCCCCCTGACATTCTTAGACTGAGGAGTCATGGGTTCTTGAGAAAAGAGATTGGCAGTGAGAAGCCTGCATGTGCACTGAGCATAGGGCCCCTGAGTCACTAAGAGATAAAGTTGACCTGACTGGATGCCAACACCAGAGGGCCAGGCCAGCCTCAGTCTCTTCTTTGGACTGGAGTGGTTGTCCCAGGCTGATACCATGCCCCTCACCTCTTCCTTTGGGTGTCTCCCTGACCCACTCATCCCTAGGTGTATCCCATTGTTACACAGAGAGAGAGAGAGAGAGAGAGAGAGAGAGAGAGAGAGAGAGAGAGCGAGCACTGTGGCTCTCTGCTCTTTGTGGGAGGCCCTCTGGCTGCTGTACCGAATTTTGGGTATAACCCAGAAGTACTGGTAGTGGGTGGAGTCACAGGATGGATGGTTATGAGTCAGTATTGCTGAGCTTGTGTGTCATCAGACTGCATGCTGGGCTGGCTTCTCCTGCTGGCTGCCTTTTCTCACCCACATATGTGGGCTGCTCCTCTGGATGGGACATTGCTGTGTCCAAAAGCTCAAGACAACCCAGGTCAGAGAATCTGGAGGCTTGGCTCCAGGCCCCAGGGTCCCCCAACCTGGCGTGGTGCCCTCAATCTCTGAGCTCTATTCACAGTGGAATGGAGTGACCATGGGCACTTGAGAGCTCTAAGCCCTGGCCTTGGGGGAGACTCCAGACAGTTTAGAGTGATAATAGCCTCAGACCAGTAAAGGCAGGTCCATGGGTGTAACCTGCAGCAGGCTGGGCACTTCTGGTTTGGGTAGCTTCTGGTGGCTATCCTCTCTACTCTCCCCAAGAGCCCCTGAGATGACAGTCCTGTGGACTCAGTTCACAGAGCCTAAAGCTAGTACTGAGTCCAGTACTGCCACTTTCTGGCCCTAAGCAAGTGGCCTCTAGTACCTGAGCGCATTTTTTCTCATTTGTGCAGTGAGGATGCCAATCTCCACCTCATAGAACTGCTTTGTGTGTGTGGGGGGGGGTAATAAGTGTGTTCACAGTGTCTTTAGACTAGACCTGGGGTGGGGCAGTAAGCACCATGTGTCAGCTGACTGTCTCTTTAGTCCAAACATAGCCCGTAACACTGTAGCCATCACTGCTTCTTTGTGTCCAGCTTAGTCCTTGACTTGCTCTGTTTCTGTTGCTATAACAAACTACTTGAGACCAGATAGTTTAGAAGGAATAGGAGTTTATTTGGTCCACATTTGTGGAGGCTTGGGAGTCCTCATGTATAGTGTTAGCATCTGCTGAAGTAGTGGGTGCAGCACAGCAAGACTGAGCTCTTCTGTGACACCACTAATACCATCATGAGGTCTCCATCTCCAAGCCATCAACACATAGACTGTGGGGACATAATCAAATCATAATATTGGGGTGTCTGCAAGGCTAGTATTAGGTGCAGGAGCATCATGAAAACACTACTCAAGTGATATCCTTGTGCCTTCCAGGCCCCAGGATGTGTGTTCTGTCAGTCTAAGGATTAATGGGCAGGTGAGGGTGTCTCTCCTCACCCTGACACTGCCTTCAAATTGCTGGGATAAGCGCCTCTCCTGGAAGAGCAGAGGGGAATCCCAGATTCTGCAGAGAAGGGCACCTTATGCCTGCAAGAAGGCCTAGCTGGCATGTTCCTAGGGATCACAGGAACCTCCAGGACAGGGAGGCAACCTGTAATGGATGTGCCCTGGCTCAGGGATGGATGAGCCGACATCACATCCATAATTAGTGCAGGAAGATGCAGAGGCTGAAACACACTGGCAACCTCCAGGACTGGGTCTAGGGCACTCAGGAAGGCAGGCCTAGGTAGTTTCTGGCCATGCACAGTAAAGCAGGTCGGGGATGTCCTTCTCTGCCCAGCACCCTGCTGAGTGTTATTCTCCTCCTAGAGTTTGTCTGGCCACCTGGGCACTGAGTAAATGTCATCCCTTCTCCCCAGCAGTTGGCCAGCTGGAAATTTCAGGGAAGGGGAGGCAGCTGGACCAGGTTAGGAAAAGGTGAAAGGTAAAGGCTGGACACAAATTCCAGCACTGACCAAACAAGGTTCAGGTGGGGAAAGCTGAGTTGGTGAGGTGCTTGGTGACAAACTGTGTGGTGAAAGGCAATGACCCTTTCTTCTTTAGTCCTTCTGCTGCCTCTGACAGACTCACTGGCCGTGGAGAGAAGGCTGGATCCCCAGTAATACCTTCTCTCTCCTTGTCACACCGCGGAGGAAACTGAGGCTCAGGGCCATACAGACTGAGGCCACAGGAAAGGCAGGATTCTATCCAGGCCTGGGTAACATTAGGGCCTTAACAAGAACAGGACTTTCCTTTGTCTGGAGTTTATAAACCTGGGCTCCAGATGCTACTTTCAGGCACATGTGGCCAGCGTCCTCAAGGGATGCCTATCTGGTAGGGAATGTGACTGCTTAAGGGTGGCGTGGGAAGTCATGGAGAACACACAGTCCCCAGTGCCGAAGCTTCTTGAACTTCTTGTACTAGTCATGGGTTTGAAGCCAACTCATCCAGGCCTTAATCCATCGATGGCTCCAGATGGGAGACTGTGGAAGGACCAGCTGCTTATTTGTGGGTCAAGACTGGCTCTCTGACTCCTTAGTTGCTCCCTACCTGTATAAGATGGCAGGTTCAGACCAAGGACCTAGAGCACTGTTCTCAGAGTTTCTGCCAGGCTGTTAATGTTGCAGGTTGAAGGTCCCAGAGGTAGAGGGAGGGTGCCCCTCCTGAGCAGCCCCAGGTCAGCAGGGGGGTAGAAGGGTGGCAAGCAAAGCCAAGAGATAAAATTTCTTCTATGGTCCTTGGCATTGAAAGTGAAAAGTTCCTGGGTGGATTCCAAGACTCATATTTTGGCCAGCCTGGACCAGGTGCCCTTCTGAGCAAGACCATGGCCCCTAGTAAAGGAGAGATGGTTGTGGTGTCCTTGAGGTGCATTGCAGTGGCTTGCACAAAAGGGAACTCCTGCCCAATGTGTGTCTGGAGGTTGTCTAGAGCCCGTGGCTGATCCAGTGGAAAGGGAAGTGGGCCCTTCTTCCAGGAGCAAGCAACCCTGACACAGACTATCTGGGCCTGCTCCTGAGGCAGCCATAGAAGGAACTGGGTCTCTATTTCTGTGATTAGGGTCTGGGGCCTCCTATGAACAGGACCCTCTCTCTATACCTATCACAGCTGTGGTAAATATTGTGCTAAGCATCTCTTAGCATTGGGGCAGAACTGCATGATGTCCTTCTACAGCGCAGGAAGGCTCTCAAGGATCACCCTCTTATGGATGAGAAAGCAGTCCCCAAGAAGTTCCTTGTCCAGCATCACATAGCTCAGGAAGTGGCAGAGATAAAGTCCCCATCTAGTCATACAATACTGTCCATCATGTGTTCTGAGCCGGGTAAAAGGAAAAATTGATTCTTTGATGGACTGGAGAGGGGCAGGCCTGTCCCTTCCCCCAGTATGAGGAGCCACATACCAGAGCCATGGGTCTCTGCTGCTTAGGAGGGTTGGCTGTGACACTTGGGGGGTTTTCGGGTGAGTCTTCCATTCCTCTTCTTGCTCTTGGTGGGGATCTGGTGAGGAAGTCAGGAGAGGGAAGTCAATCCTCATCCTGGGCCCAAGTTCTAACTTTAGGGTTCTTTTTCACCCTGTTTGATCTTGGTAGGACTTTCCTCTCTCTTGACAAGCCCCACATTCAGAAACTAGGGTGGCATGGGCAAAGATCAGAAAGCTGTGTGTGTGTCCCATGGTCAGAGCACTTGTAGAAAGCAGGTAGGATGGGCAGAATCACCCCCTCAGGGTGAGCAAGGAGTTTCTGGCCAGTGAGGTTTTCTGCAAGATGGTGCTCGGTCACTCAAACTATGGCAAGGCAGGGTTGCAGAGATTAAATTAGTCTGAGCCTCTGTCTCATGCATATAGCTGCCCCTTTCCCTGGTACCTCTAGACCTGCAACCTTCGCCTTAGGACTCTGTCCCAGGAGGTACCCTCTACTGATAGACTCAGCCTAAGCCCAAGGTGGTGTGCCTCCAAGCACTAGTGTAATCCCAGGCCCATGTAGATGATGGATGAAATGGTTAGATGCATGGATGGACAGATAGATGAAGACACACACACACACATACACACACACACACCACCCCTACCTGCTCTAATACCCTGGGACCATCCATCTACCTGCCTTCCCACTTCAGCTCAAAATGGAAGCAGGAGCACCCTGTCAGGCGGAGAAACTGCCTGATGCCGGCTTTCAGCTTTTTCTTGCCTTCCTTTGCTTCTGTTTTGTCTCTCCTGAATGTGTTGTCCCTGCTCATTTGTTAAAGAGAGGAAGGAAATTTCTGAGGGAGAAAACAAGTGGATGACAAGGAATCAGTTGACAGCCCAGTGACCCTCCTCCAGCACCGCATCTTTGGGTTCCTGATGACTCTAGAGTGTGAACCCAAGTTTTATAGGATGTCTCTCCTGTGGGTGGCTTCTGCCAATGTACAGGCCTCATGAACAGCTTGGAACATTCCCTGGTGCTCAGAGGCCTCTCTAAGGGCCTAGGAGGCAGGTAACTGCCCTGGTCTGCAGTTGTCACCTGCCCAGCAGGTCCGCCCACTGCTCCTTCCCCTTCTCTGGCTCCCTGGTCAGAGGACCTGGCCCTGCTTTGATGCAGGGCAGGGCTTGGCAACAGGCTTTCCTGGGCTGCTTGAGAGTCTGTGAGCAGTTCTTAGACCAAAGGCCTTGTGATGATTACTCTTAGACATCCCTACCCATGAGTCCTCAACCTGAACCACCAGCCCATCTGTTTGTCACCTGCTTCTGGAGGCCAGTGAGGTACCGCAGAATCTGATCTGAGATGCTGAGTAGTTCCCAACGATGCTACAACTCCACCCTGTCTGGAATGGGGACAGCCAAGTCCTTCCTTGTGGCCTTCATGGCCCCAAATATAGATAACTGCCTAGCCCTAATTATGCAAAGAGAAAGAAACACCGGGTGTTCTGGATGTTCTGGAAGCGCTAGAAAAATCTTGGGCAGGGAGGGACACCTCTGTGAAGGCAGCATTATGCAGGTGGTCTTTCAGTGAGTGAAGGTGGCCAGGGTCCACAGGACAACGACAGAAATGCTAAAGGTGCAGTGTCAAGTGGGACCTCAAAATTCTGCTGCTTTTGGCCGAAGGCTTTCACCTTGGGATGTGCAACTTCAGGTCTGCTTAATGGGACTTTCCCGTTAGGGGACCCAGGACCATGCCAAAGGCTGAGAGGGAGCTCATAGATAGAGTTGTTGAGGAAGGGCCAGCAGGTGGGAGGATCCTTTTGGTAGCAGACTGGGCCACATTCTCTCTCTCTCTCTCTCTCTCTCTCTCTCTCTCTCTCTCTCTGTGTGTGTGTCTGTGTCTGTGTGTGTCTGCTTTCTGTCACTCACCATGAATTATATGTTCCAGTGCTATCAACACAGATCTCATCCGTACCTCTTTCTGGGCAAAGTTAGCCACTGGCCAGAAGTCTGTGGTAGGCCTGTGGATGGCTCCTGCCAATGTACACTTCTCCAAGAACATACTGGAACATCCCTTGTGGGCACATAGGGGGAAGGTTTGAGGCAGCTCTGGCCTTCCAGCCAGTAGACCTTGGCTCCCCCTAGCTCTGGAGTCTGAGTCAAGCTATCCCAGTCCAGATCCCCAAGCCACAGCTCAGCTTAGTGAGTGTGAGGTCAGGGAACATGTATTCCAAGAATGCAGGAGGCAGAGCTTCAGATAAGGTTTGGATAACCATCTGGGGTAAATATTTGCCTTGTTTCTGGAGCCAACCCCAGCCTCCAAGGAGACTCTATGGCCTGGGCTCAGGGTCACCTCAGGAAATGTGTGTCAGTGCAAATCTCCCAGGTGAGGCAATCGCCATCCCCATGAAGAGTCTGGGTGGGCCCAGTGGGGGACTCATTCCTCACCCCTAGCCTTTGGCATATCAGCTCTGAAGCATCAGGTCCATCTATCTGTAAAGTGGGGGTAGGAAGACCTTTCTATCTAAATCAGGCACCAAAGGGGGGTTCATGTCATTGTCCCAGGTCTTCTGGGAGTGGGTGAGCCCATGTGGTAGAGGTTCTGTACCCACTTAGCTACTTTCGACTGGAGCAGTTCTGTACTCCCCAAAGGTGCCATGTCCACCATTCTTAGAACTCTTCCTCCACATCTTGTAAGCACCTCATGTCTGTCTCAGCCCTCAGAGTTGCAGGCTGGGCTGCCCCCCCATGCTATAAGGATTGACTATCTCCCTGCTCTTGGTCTGGGTATGTTCATGCTTAGCCCAAGATCCACACCAGCCTAGAGCCTCCCTTGCAAGTGAGTAGCTTGAACAAATGTTATCCCATATTTAGAAAGGAGATAGAGGCTGAGAGAGGCTGAGTAACTTGCTCAAGATGACCCAGAAGTAAATAGAAAAAAACAAGGGCTTAACATAGCTCTGCCTATCCCTCCCCTCTGATGTAACCACAGAGGCCAAGCCAAGGTTCCAATCCAGACCGTGGTTTCCACCAAAACAACCCCCAGTTCTTCCTGGGGATCCCTGGAATAGGTGAGGATAGTAAATTGGCAATGGTTGAGGGAATCTTGGCCCTGGGACAGTTCCATCCCCAAGTGATCTCTGCCTTGTGCAAGACTGACCAGGGTATGTTCACTCTCTGTGATGGAATCTCCCACAACTACATTCCCTGTTTGGAGCTTTGGAATCCTGCTCATCAAGATAGGCGTGGCTCTGTATGGCCTTCTCTGTCACTAGTAGAAGCTGCTTTGTGGTTGGAGTCTCACTCCCACCCCCCATGGGTCCCCATCCACAGGAAACCAGGGTGAGCTCCTACTGCCCACAACCCTCCGTGATACCAAAGGCCTTTGAGGAAGAAAACAGTGCCTCTCAGACCTGCTATTTACCCTGTGGTTTGTACTGTCTGGGAGCAGCCAAGGACAAGTTACCTCTTGTCTTCTGTCCTTGGCCTTCCTAGGTGTCCAAGCTCAGGCAGGCTTGGAGTCAGAGCAGAGGACACTAGCAGGACTAAGAGGGTCAGGCACCATGTCTCTTCTGTGTCCACAGCCTCTTGCAGGCTCCTGGTTATCTGAGCCTCCGTCTGTAGAGTGAGGGGCCTCAGATCCATGTGCTCTGAGCAGGGCTACTGAATGACTTCCAGGGCCAGGCTGTTATGTTTATTAACTCTGTAGTAGCTGCTTGACCTTAGGCAGTTAGGGAACTTCTCTGGGCCTTGAACATAAATTAAAGAGCATTTTTTCTGAAGCTAATTCCAGCCATTGTGACCCCATAGTATGGATTCAATAAGCGCCAGTCTTCAGCTCCCGACTCTTCAGATATAATGCAGGCTCACACCCCTGACCCAGGCCAAAGCTCAAATTGTCCCCCTTCCCTCTCCAACCAGTTTGCCCCTTTGCCCACATCTAACACTGAGGTACTAGGGCTGCAGGGGATGGGGGCATGTGTCTGTGCTGAGCCAGGTGCCCAAGTAAGAGCCATGCACCCTGAACAGCAGGCCTGACAGGCATGCCTCCGTAAGGCCAGGATAACACCCACCAAATGAGCAAGGCCTTTCCCACTCCAGCTTCTGTCTCCACTGCCAAAATAATCATTTTCTCTTTGTCAGCGGCTCTTCTGGCCAACTAGACTTCAGGAAACGCCTGTGCTGTGGGTGGCAGGAGGCAAGAGGCCTATTCCCTTTCCAGCCCAACCCAGCAGCTGCTGTATATGAAACTTTGGTCCTCAGTTTCCTCCTCTGTAAAATGGAACATTGCAGCTAAGAAATGAAGGACTATTTATGTTCTCAAAGTAGAGGGACTCTCAGAGCCAGAATCTAAGAGGTGACCCATTGACTTGACTGGTGGCTCTGGGACTCTGTGCTGTATAGAACCCTGCACTGGCCCCTACAGGGTGATTCACATCTCCTCTAGTAGACAAGGGCCCACACCCTATATACACTGCCTTACACAATCTGTGTCTCATAGGGACACATGCACCTAAGTCCCTACAATTGAAGAGACAGGCAGGGAGGTTTAAGAACTATATGCCAGACACACATATTTGGAGATAGGGTGAACCTGGGGTTTGAACCAAGTTCTTCTGATTAGAGACCGTACCATAAGCCCCAAAGCTCAGGAGTCTCTGGAAGCTATGCCTGTTGGGTAGTGAGAGAGCTGGACAGGAGTCGAAGCCAGAATGCAGGGCTGGCACCACCTGTCCCACCATCAGCCAGGCCTCCTTGCTCTGAGAGGCATGTCACCCTGGAGCCAGCATTCCTAAGACGCAGAGGCAAGTGTGCTGGCCCAAGGAGGCACAGTGCCTGCTTCCAACCTCAGAACTGCTTTTCCAGAGCCAGACCTGAAGTGGATGAGGGTCTGCATCTCTCACCCTACCTCCTGGGTACCTATGAACTCCTGGGGCAGTGGGGAGGGAGCCATGCCACCGGCAGAGCTAACTGCTCTGCCCTAGCAGATCTTGGAGCATCCCCAGGCTGGTCTTCCTGCCTCTTTCTTCTCACCCAAGCTCTTCTCCCTCAGCACCCACGGGAACTCTTCCCAAACTGGAATTGGGACCATTCCCCCTCTAATTGTTTCTGCCCGTTGCCCCTCACCCCTGCCTTCCCTTCATCCCTGCCCCCCATTCTCAAGTCCTCAGTATCTCCACACCATCTAAGACCTTGCTTCTACTGGTTTTTTCTACACAGATACTGTTCCCTGACTCTTGGCCTGTCTTTCTGGTTCATCATTCTCATTCCCACCTACTCCACCCCTTGAGTCTCTGTGGAGTAGGCCCTGACTTCTTCTCTACATCAGACACTACTTAGGTTTAGTGTTTCGTCGTTAGCTGTTGAAGCAGCAACCGACCCCTGTCACAGGCTGGGTGTTCATGCCACATTTGTTGAGTGAATGAGTGAGTGTCACCATTTCCTCTTGGGTCTTCTAGAAGGAGAGAGGGGCAGGGGTTAGAGATCCACTGGACTGGGAGACTGAAATCTTCAGAGGTGGGGTATCTGGTCCTGCTTTTCACCCCATGACACACCTCTTGCGGCTCCTGTCTGTCAGCTTATTCTGCCTGACAACCTTTCCCTCTGGTATCAGTTGTAGCAAACTGCTTAATATTGCAGGTCCTGAAGGAGCTGGACACACTAACCACACCCTCTCTTTGCAGGAGGATGGGCCTTGAGTGAAGTGGAAGGGCTTTGAGTGGCTGGCCAGCGCAGGAACACTAGTGACTCTTGGCTCACTGAGGTAGGTGCACATTTCTGCTTTATAGCTCCCAGAGGCGGGGCTGGGGGTCCTATATTAGTCTGAGCCACACTGGACCTGCTCAGCCTTCACAGTGGGGTCCAGTGCCACCACCTTTGCTGGATGTCATTGTGTCCCAACAAATGCTCCCTTCTGCTCATGCTCCATAGCCTCCAGCTCCAGCTTGGTGTTTCTCCAGTAGATGCTGAGACAGGGTGGAGAGTGCCGGGATGCAGGCCTGATAATCCCAGCCTCGGCAACACTATGAACACAGTGGTGCCCCTGAACACCAATGGAACATGGGTATCCACCAAAGGTGACCTGAACAGCCAAGAGGCATGCTCACTGCCACAGTGACCACTGCTAGCTTCAGAGTGTGACTCTGGCACTTGTCCACCGGAACCTTGAGCTCTATACCTTAGTTTACATGTCCGTCAAATGGGAGTGGCATGATGAGAGATGTGCACAGGAGTCCCCCCTCCCCACATGCCCCATAGTGCCCTTCCTCTGAGGACCTGCCAGTACCAGGATGGGTACACACAGGCCACCTGGCCAGATGGGGAATGTAGGCCCATCCCTCAGGGAGCTCGTGAGAGTGATGAGGACCAAGCGTCATTATAGAGCCAGGACACCAGCGTGTCTCATCCCAAGATGACATTTCAGAGTTGATCACACTTGGCTGTACACCAAAGATACCTGTGTAATCTCTGTTTACTCTTTGGCTCTCTGACTCTCAACCCAGAGGGTTCAGAAGCCTTACACGGATGCTTGTTGTCCCAGAGTCCTTTGTCTCAGGGCATCATGTCCCTGGGTTACTCTGGGAGAGTGGAGAGCCCTGCCCAGCTGACTGGAGCTTTTCTGTGAAGTACAGTGTTCCAGGAGTCCCGGGGCAGGGCTGGTAAGAGCAGCTGGGGACCTGGACTACGGCACCCTTTCTGCTGCAGGAACCCCAGATCTCTGCTTCCCAACTGCATGACTGTAGATTGGCCAAACCCCTACAGCAAGAGTGAATGTCCTTATCCCAAAAGAGCATGAACATCACCACCAGGGCAGACAGGCTGGCTAGAATGCTTAGAAGCCTCCGGTGGTGTTAAATTTTTGCTCTTCTGGTACCTGGGCTGTGCACTTAAGAGTATACACTTCCCCTACCAGCACCCCAGAGGGTCCCTAGAAGAGGCTTGTATAATGCCTTATTTTCCAAAGACTCTACAATTTAAAAAGCCTATTGATATAAGTGGTAGAGTGGGGATTTGAACTGAGATCTGTAGGAATTAAGCAACATGTGATGTCAGAGGACAGAAACCAAGAAGGATCTATATAGATGCAGGGGCAGGGAGGGTCTGTATAGATGCAGGGAAAGCATTTTCACCTCTGCTGCTTCAGCCTCCCCATACTGCTCTCTGGAGCTAGAGGCTTTGCCCCACTCCCCAACAGGCTGCATATGCCCCTCTCTGATAGGGCTGGCCACCCTGCTCCCCTCAAGTGGGGCCTACCAGCAGTCCAGTCCAGCTAGAATAATCCACACAGACTGCCAGGTAACCTTTTTGATTCTCCTTCACGGTGGGTTCTCTTTTCGGATGTTTTTCAAGGTAATTCATTCCCTTTCCAGAAATTGCCAGTGGCAGAGCATTAGGCAGCTGGTAATTAATCATGGGAATGGCTTCAAGTTTATTCTTTAAAAAAGGGGAGGGGACAGAAAGCCTTGGTAGAAAAAGAAAAGGAACCCTTTCCACGGTACGGTTGGTAATCGATACCTCTGTGTCCTAGAAACAGTGGGTAGGAGTGGTGGCCAGTCACTAGTCAGCACCTGCAGCAGGGAGAAGTCTCATTCTCGGCCATCACCCAGATGACTCTGGGAAGTCACTGCCTCTCTCTGAGCTCAGTCTCACCACTGTAAAGTAGGTGAAGGGTAGAAGCAGACAAGACAAGTGTTTCGTGGCTATCCCAGTGCCTGGCACGCAGGGGCTACCCTGGAGATATTTTACTGAGTGACTAGACCATCTTGGTTGCTAGTGAGCTGACATCAGAGAAGGAGGTGGCACCCGCTATAGTTCTTTTGCAGTAGGGAGTGACAGCAGGGTAGTGTGCTCCGTCAGTCACTTTCTAAGTGACAGGACAGTTTAGCTCAGTGCACTTTGGGCAGGAGGGCCAGAGGCCCTGGGCATCTTCAGTCTTCTAGGAGTCAGGGCTATCAAGAGAGCCTAGAATCTGGAGTTGCAGTTGGGGCATTCTGCCTGTGGCCTGGGGTCCTGGAGCATCCCTGAGTCTAGCAGGAGCATGATGCTCTCCACAGTGGACCCTTGGGGAGGGCCACAGGAAGATGACCCTGGCAGGATACAACACCACAGTAGCTGATGCCTAGACTGGCCCTGTAGCCTGGGTGCCAGAACTGGATAGAGTGAGGGAAAGGCCTAAGCTCCTGAGGCTGAGCTGATGTGACAAGGCTCTGTGCTAGGTATTGATGGTAGGGTCTCAGACATAGGCACCATCTGCTGGTCAGATTTGGTGTGACTTGACACTATTTCCATCTCCACCCCTCCTCTCCCAGTGACTGCATTATCTCTGCCCTTCTCCTTGGCCCTCCTTTGCCCAGAGACCATGCATGACCTTCTCCTCTTTAGCATGGCCAACCTCCCTACTCTGCCCAGACTGGCCAGCTTGAGCGCAGTCTCTCTTCACCTCTATTCTCCTTCATCATCAGAGCCTCTCTTTCCTTGCCAGGCACCTAACAGTTCCTCTGCTCTGTCTTCTCATCTAGTTTCAGCAGAGCTGATACCTCCTGGGTTCCTAAAGCACCCCCCTTGACCTGACTTATCAGTCGGTCTCTGTTTCTCCCTTGAAACAGGTACCTGAAGAAGCTGGTATGCAGACCGAGGGAAGGCTGTGCTTCTGGCCATAGTGAAAGGTGCAGCAATGGGTCCACAGGCTGACGTTGCCATTCACAGATGCTAGGAGGCAGCGTTGCTTAGGCGACTGGAAATAGACTGCACTGTCTCCTCTTGGTCCTGTTATGCTGGCCACTTGGAATGGAGGAGGACCTCCTAACCCAGAGGTGAAGATGAGGGACCCACCCCCACAAACAGGGTCTTTGGAAACCTGGCATTTCGCCGCAGCATTATTGAAATTTTTGCTATAATTAGAAGTGAGGTGTGCAGGAACTGGCTGCCTGATGGAAGTGTGTATGTGCTCATGAATAAGTAAATTGTCCTCCCAAGGGAAAAGGAGTTGGAGGTGAGCTACCAGAGAACTACAGCCCTAGGAATATCATCTAGCTGGTCACCCTCGGGAGAGTCTCTGGCTGGTATCTTCCTGGAAGTGCCTACTGTGTATCTGACATAGTCAGCTTGGCATGGTAGCTGCTGTCCTCTGGTCACTACCTCCTTTCCTAGCCACATCACAGACCAGCCTCTGCCAGTGCCCTAGGCTGGAGCTCCCCCGGCCCTCACTATGCCTTCCCACACTGCACCTTACCCTGTGGTCCTTATCCAGCAGAACCCTTCCCTGATTCTGCGTACTGGCTTCAATCCATCTAAAGAGAGATCAGATGTCTGTGTCTGAGGGACACTGAGTGCTTGCTTCCTCTTCTGAAGTCCAGGCCCTTCCTCTCCCTTGCTCTTACCACATCCTCTAGGGACCTGCCACACTGTTTCACATCGATCATGTATCAGAATGATAATCTATTGGGTTCACGGGGCAGATGTTTTACACTTGTGTTTCATATTGAGTCTTCACAATCTGCAATGTACTTGCTCAGTGCACACAGCTCTCACTGTTCGGCCACTGCTGTGGCTCTGGAGGACACAGCAGTCGGTGCAGGCTTGGAGGGTCTGGCTTCCACATTTTGCAGTTAACGCTGACCTCCAGGGAAAAGAGTGTGTCTGACCTCCGTACCCCTCAGCTCCTAGCAAGCGTTCCAAGCCTCTAACTCAGGCTCCTGGGAGGAGAGAAGATGCTGGGGTCAGGGGCTGCCCCTGCTGGACTGGGGGCCTCTCCGAATGTAGGTACTAACCCCCACCTCTGGCAGTAGAGCCCATTTTCCTCTGTTGTCATTGAGCCCCTCCCGCTATCTTTGGCTGGCATTGTGGTGAGCCATGGAAGGTTCAGGAGCTGGCTCACTCCCCTTCAAAGGGCTTCCTCTGCCTTGGGCTTGCCTCCTCTCACTGCTTTGAGTGTATACTGAATTGGAAACACCCTTTCCCTCTCTGCCCACTGAGATTTGCAGACCCTGCTTCTAAAGTCCTCGAACCTCAATCCCTTGGCTTTTGTTTGCTTCCATTCCTTTTAGGCAGCTATCTGCTGTCTTCTCCTTTGAGTACTAGTGATTTAGTGCAGGGCTTTGTACATGCTAGGTAAGCAGTCTGCCATGGTCTACCACGGAGCTACACCCCAAGCCCTTAGCGCTCTCTCTCTCTCTCTGTCTCTCTCTCTATGTCTGTCTCTCTGTCTGTCTGTCTCTCTGTCTGTGTGTGTGTGTGTGTGTGTGTGTGTGTGTGTGTGTGTAAATTTTGAGATTAAGTTCTTTCTGCTCTGCCAAGCAGGCCTCAAACTGTGCTGTATAGTACAAACAAGCCTTGAATTTGTCATCTTCCAGCCTCGTGGGATTTAAAGGTCACTCTGAGCCACATTCCCAACATGGCACTTGGCACTCCAGTGCTGAAGGGTTTCAGGAAGCCTGTGTGTCCTCAGCTTCCCAGGGGTGGGGGCAAGGCTTCTTCGGTTTAGCTCTCAGTGTTTGGAGAGCTGGATTAAGATATGCTGAGGCTGTGTGTAGCTTGGTAGGAAACAGTATTGGTTCTCCAGGGCATACATCGCCTGTTCAGCTCCTGCTTCCTAGGGTTGGGTCCCTCAATGGGTTTCTCAGTTCTTGTCTATCTCAGTACAAAGAAAACAAAAGAGCAATAGCGTCTATGTGGCCCCAGTGGCATCTATTCACTCTGGCTGCTGGGTGACTATCCTGGAGAGCATGCCACTTAATAGAGAACATGCCCTTGGGTCATTCAGAAGCTCACCCCTTACATCCGTATCGCCTGTCCAGCATGTCTCATCCTCTGCAGTTTGTTGGAAAGAGTATGTCTTTCCTCTCGGATGTCAGGGATCCTCTTTGGAGGTTTTGTTCAGAGCCAAGGGGCTATCCTAGCTTGATAATATTCCATGGTATTCTCCCGCAGTACCCTTCCATCTGGACACTCTACTCTGTAGGACAGTCTAGCTCAAAATGACACTCACTGAGAGGTCCTCTCCCCTTCATACGTCCCCTTGAAGCCCCGCCACCCTGCTTTTCTCCCCAGGAAGAGCCACCATTTTGTGCTCTGTGGTCTCTTAGTCACCACACTCCTGAGTCCATAAGCTTTTGGGTGGCAAGGAGTGACCCTGGAAGACTCTGTGAGCTAGAACCTGAAGACAACATAGGGTATTTTCTTTTTGTAGATGATCCTAACATTCTTTAGGTTATGTGGCTTTTCCCAAGTGGCCTTAAAGACAGATAATAAGGATCACCTGTATCATAGCCACCTCCGTCAGCTCTTCCAGTGGTGGTTTGGTCACCGGAGAGATCAATGCCACTGTTACCCCTGTGGTTTGAAGAGATGTAGTATGACACCTGATTGAAGAATGTGTTTTAGGAACAAATATGTTGGGTTCAAGTCTTTGGCTCCCTGCTCCTCCCTCCCCTCCCCATAGCAAGAGCGGGGCAACACCCATCGCCTCTATGAACTGAAGACCATGGATTCCTGTCCCAACAGGGATGCCTCTCCACCAGACAGGAGCATTCAATGAGGTTTCCTCATTTCGAAGACATGCCTTCCACATACGACTCCCTACCCCAAGTCCTCTTGTGAGCAGGAAGTTTTAGACTAGCACATGGGTGTGTTAGCGGCCCTTGCCAAGCCTGACAGCCATTCAGGGACTATCTCAGACTTGAGTGAAATACAGATTCTTGGGCTGTCTCTTAGAGTTAGATTCTACAGGTTGCTGTTGATTGAGCCCAAGTCTCCAAAGTGTGTGTGTGTGTGTGTGTGTGTGTGTGTGTGTGTGTGTACAGTTCATGTGTGTCTACACATGCATGTACATGTAGAAATAGAGGGTTGACTTTAAGTGTCTTCCTCAGTCACTCTCCGCCCATGTTCTGAGACAAGACCTCTCACTGAGCCCAGAGCTTGCCAACTTCCTTAGACTGGTTGGCTAGGGAGTTTAACGATCTGCCTCTTTGCTAGCTCGGTGCTGGAATTTCGAAAGTGCACCACTGTGCCTGTCTTCTTAGATGGGTGCTGGGGATCTGAACTCAGGTCCTCATGCTTACACTTGCACAAAAGCCAGCACTTCCCCTTTAAGCCGTCTCAACAGCTCCAGGCCTCTGAGTTTTAATAGGTAGCATCATGTGAAACCTATGGTCGTTCCAGTCTGGGCCGTACCAGTGCCTGAAGAGGGAGCTGACCTAGAGACCACATGGTTTCAGTAGGAAATTGTGGGGAAGACCCGTTACAGCCTGTGGCTCCAGTTGTGTACTGATAAACCAAGGGCTTTTGTGATGTAAGGACTCATATCTAGAAAGCCTTATGACAGGTGTTCCTGCCAGGATCCTGGAGGCAGGCTAGCTTTCAGTCCCATTCCCTTCGATCACAGAACATCGGGTTCAGTGGCTTTCTGCCATCCCCAAAGGCAGGGCCTGCTACCTGTACATCAGTAACCAGCTCCCAAACCCTGGTCCCTGGGCCAAGTCAGGACAGCTCTCACGGAGGCTCTCCAAGAATCTTCATGCAAGTGACCAAATAATCCTCCATCTCCTAACCCATTGATGACACTTAGAAGAGTTCATAGGTCATTGTGGGAAGGCTGGTCCTGTTCTAATTAGGTGGCTAGACCCTTGCAAGTAGCAAAGAAGGAATTTTTTAGTGCTAAGGCCTTGATGCCTCATTCCACCTAGGATGATGTCAAGGCCTGGGTGATGCTGTAACTCAGGAGAGAGGACAGAGCTCCTCTGACCACTGGCATCTCATTTACAGAGCCAGCCTTGGGTGTGGGGCCTCGTGGGTGACTATGGCTCATACTGGGTGGAGCCCCAGCCCAGTAGTTGATGCTGGACCACCATCCGAGCTCTGCACAACCAGTCTCTCCCCGCTGCCCTCACCATCTGAAGTGTGTGTGAGAACCTATCGTTTATATGGGTTGTAGTTAGCATATTATGTGTGATAGGAATGAGCAGCATACAGTAGTCACTGCATAAACAATGGTGGAATCAAGGGTACAGAACAAACACTGGGGTGTCTGTGGAGGTGCTGGAAAGCCAGAGCAGAAAGCAGCAGCAGAGCTATGAGAAATGAAGCCAGGCCTAGGCTATATGGTGGAAGCAAGGGCAGCTCAGCAGAGTTCATTGGAGCCCAGGGTAAGCAGTGCATGCTGGGCTTTAGCACCACATTCCTACAGACCTGACATATTCCTCCTGAGCCAATGTATCTCTCTCCTAAAGGCCCAATATGGCACCTGGTCTATGAGGCTGAATGGAGAAGAGGTGCCCAGGGCTTGGCTTCAGAGTGGGGCAGCCCCTCTGGGGTGATTTGTACACAATATTTGGTACCCCAGAGATACTCACTCACCCTACAGGCTCTAGGACAGGAGAAAAACAACTTTTATAGCACTCTGTCTCTGAAGGGCAAAGGATAGCCAAGTCATCAATCCCTGAGAGGGTAGTCATTAGTGATGAAAACAGTAATTACATCAGCCTTTCCTGATAGCTCCCTGGCAGGTGAGGATTAGAGTCACCCCCGGTTTGTAGATGAACAAACTGAGTTATGCTGTGTAACTCTAAGCTAGAATCATCCCGTCTAGCCCTTGATGCTGAAATGTAGTGCAGGACCCTGAAGCAGATTTTTGGACACAAATCTGAATAAGACACAGGCGCTTAAAAACCGTATCATTATCCATTATTTGGTGTAGGGATTAGAGTCTAGCCTGGGCTACATGAGACCCTGCCAATCAATCAATCAGTCAATCACTCAATCAGGCCCCTTTATTACTCTTCACATACTTTCTTCTTGGACTTACCCCAAGGTACAGAGCTGATCTCCAGCCTTGAGTTCTGGAAAGTGTGATAATTCAGGTGTTTACATGAACACAGGACTACAGGGAGAGAGACATTGACTGACGCCGGACTATGTGAGTTTCCCAGATCTCCCAGCTCTGCCCCAGAATGCACTGACCAGTGCTCAGGCATCCTTCCTCAGAGGCCTCCAGGCTGTGAAGGCACAGGTAATGGTACTGCTCCTGAGAAAACAGATTAAAGGGCTACAGGATCAGAGGACACCCAGCTGGCTCTGGCACTGAGGTAACCAGATGCATAGGAGGGGAGAGACTAAGGAAGAATTTTAAGAATCCACTTTGATGGCTAAATAGTGAGCGCAAGTGACTTGCCCAAGGCCACTGAACAGAAATTTAGCTGTCAATCATGGTGTCACAGTGTGGAGTGCACGTGACTGCTTAAGACTATGTGCCTTAATGGTAGCTGTACTGATTAATACTTCTCGCATTTCTTTGCATACGCTATCTAATTTAAACTTCATAGAAGTTTGTTTTAACCCTGGAATGGTGCTACGGGCCTACAATTCCGAGTATTCCCGGCACCAAAGCAGGATCACCTCAAGTTTGAAGCTAACTTGAACTACATAGTAAGACTCTGCTTTGGAAAACTAGACAACAATCATGAATTGTTTGTAAACTAAGGAACCAATAGGCTAAGAACTCCACCCATGGACACACACCCACTGAAGGCAGAGCCAGAAGGTGAACTGACTCCACCTGACTTTCAGGCCTGAGCCCTCAGCCTCAACCATAGGCAAAGGGAGCCACCCAAATCTTTACAGGGATAGCGTTCCCTGTTAGTTTCCAAAAGATGGGACTGCTTGGAGGTCCACAGCAAGTGTTATCTGCAAAGGACCTGGGTTCTTCTTTATTTTCTGACTAGGTGGGGTAAGACTAGAAAGAAATCATGTAGAGAGTCATTAAGAGGGAGAATAAAGCCTTGCCATCCAGTGGGCCCAGTCTCATCCAAGAATGCCAAAATGGCCAGCATATCCCATGCTATCAGCTGTGGCATAGCCCCCCCCCCCAGGTGGGAGCCTTCTAAGCATCCTCTAAGATAGTTAATGGACCCAGTTTACTGTAGCTGCAGAACCAAAGTGAGTCTGCTGAAGGGCTGCCTGAGACCCACAGCTCCCATGAGAGGGACAGAGAGAGGCCATGCTGAACTGGATAGAACATGAGACGTCAGGAAGAAAGAAAGCCAAAGCTAGCCCCACAGCTGAACATTCAGGTATAGCTTCAGAAAGACTCCTAGGAGGCCTGCCATGGAACAAAGCCCTGGCACACCTTCATTGGATGGGCAGTGGGGAGCCAGTGAAAGTTAAGTTAGGAGAAGAACGTGAGGCCATTTCTTCTGAGTGTCCATGGGAGGATATTCATGTTGGGGACCCCTTCTATAGCAGAGTTGCCCTCATGCAAGTCCAGTGAGGGTGGGGATTATCATGCTCAGACTGTTCATCAGAGACGGGATGCCAGGGTAATACAGAGCCCATTGAGCAAGCCAAATGGAGATGGTAAGGGCCAGGGGCTCTGAAGATGCAGCCATCAAATGTTTCCTGCTTTGGGGAAAACAAAGGCCTGGAGCTGAGAAGCGTTTGTCTGAAAAGGCCCAGAGCTCTTGCAGAGCTCTGGTCTCTGTCTGTCACAGCTCCAGCCTGCACCTATTCTCCTGAGGGAGATCTCTTCCTGCATGTCTCTGACCTCAAGCCAAAGAGGGAAGACAATGCGTAAGACCTGGAGCAGCACACCAAGATCAGAGCAAGAACATCCTCCAGGAGACAATGAAATCCTTCTTTTGCCTCTAGACGTGGAAGCTGCCGCCATGTCTGGCCTGTTGCAAATGTGCAGTGGTCGTCTGGCAATGCTGGCAGGGAACAGTTCCACTTGATTGGAAATCTGCCAGCCTGGGCTGGGGTCTGTGGAGTGCTCCTGGGTGCTCAGCTGCTAACAGCGTGAGGTATTTTGGGTACCTGTGGCTATAGCTTCTGGAGGAGTAATATCCTGAGTCTCTGTGCAGCCCAGCCTGCACACACTGCCTAGCAGGACCTGTGAAATGAAAACATGTGTTTCCTGCTGGAGGCCAGTGCAGGGCTGGGCTCCATGTGGCCTTGGTAAGCTGGCTGGCTCTCAGGAAGCCCTGCACTACCCCCCCCCCCCCCAAGCAGTGCCACAAAAACAGTGGAAAAGTGAGCCTGCTCCAAGGCTGTTTCCACTGTAAACAGTGGCTCCTCAGCTGGTCCCCAGCCTCCTGAGTCAGGGCCAGATTCCTCCACCCTGCTTGAGAAGCACCTCAGCTGCCCTCTAGCCTGACAGTGGCCCACTCATAGAAGAAGCTCTCTGGGCCTTACTTACAGTTTAGATACAACCTGTCAAGACCCTTTGTCTTCCCACACAGGCTGTGAAGTAAGAAAGCAGGAGGTCAGGAGGCACAGCAGTACACAAAGAGGTACAGAGCATAACTGATGTCACACAGCAAAGACTGACAGTCTTCTTCCGGGACTGCAGGTCTCAGAGGAAGATTCCAAGTGGTGTTCACAGCCTGATGCAACCTGGGGTTCTTTGAGTTTGTGCCGTAAACGCAGGAAGTCAGCAGCATTTAGTGGGAGCAACAGCTTCGTTTGCGATTTTAATAATGTCCTGCTTTCCTTGGTAACACGTATTACTCCATGGAGAGGCTGAGGGTACTTGACAGTTTTCCCCTGCCCAGACTGGCTAGGATGAATGCTACCAAGGATGCCATGAGAAGGTGCCACACCCTACAGAGAAGCTTCTAGAGAAAGTGGATTTGTGTAGGCCTGAGAACTAGGTACCAAGAGGTTCTGTTTTGCAGTTTGACACAAGTTGGATCACCCTGGAACCAAGTTGACTGTGCCCAAGCTCTGTCTGTTAGTTGACTGCAAACATGACAATGCCTTTCTTCATTCACTTGGTCCAGATGTCAATATTGAGTGCCTTCTGTGTGCAAATGGTTAGGAAAGCCAGGAAAAAAAAAAAAGCCTCAGGCCCCCTACCTGCCCCTCCTGTAACCCGCTCCACCCTGGAAGCCCAGCCAGGCACCTCTTTGAAACACTCACCAAGTCAGATCTGGAGGCCAGCTGGGCTGTGGGGGCAGCAGAGGTTCCAGGAGGAGCTATCTCCGGTCCCCTCCATCCGCCGACGTCCTTGGTGGCCCTAAGACAGCTTTATGGAGGACAGATTGAGGCTGTCTCCCTCCTGGCAGGTTTATTTCTTCATCTTTCAAACCCTGCTCTGATTTTTTCCACCTTGGCCTTACCACCCCCCACTTGCTCCCTGGCAAGCTTCCTCTCTCTCCCCCTCATCTGTCAGCCTGGCTAGGCAGAGGGCCACTGGCCTTCCAGGTGATTGAGTTATGGGGGAGGCAGGCCAGGCTCTGCAGGAGTACTTTTGGCTTCCTGCCCTGGAGAAGTCTGGAGAGGATGGAAGGGTGGTGACTGTGGACCATGGATCCCCAATATGTCTCCACTCCATTTAGGCAGCCCTGTCTGCTGACCAGGTCACCCCTGCTCAGGCCTCAGTTTCCCTTCTTGAGGAATAGGAATAGCTAGAGGAAGGCAAGATGTCAGAGCAGCCAACTACTGCCTGATTATGGAAAACTTCTTCAACGATGCTGTCACTGGGCTGGAACTCAGAGATACATGGAGGAAGAAGAGATGGGAGGTACACATTTATAAAGAGCCTACAGTGTTCAGCCGCCACCACCCCTTCCCCCGGCAGCAACCTAAAGAGATAGTCACTGGTAGCAACAGGTCAGAATTATTTTGACAGACCAGCGGGCTTTACTTATTTGCTGTTAGTTCTTTTCTTAAAGACAGTCTTGTTATGCAAACCAAGCTGGACTCACAGGCAGTATGTAGCCCAGGATAGCCCCCAACTCTTAGCAGTCCTGATGTCTCAGTTTCTGAGGGCTTAGATTACAGGTTTGTATGGCTTACCAGCCTTGGCTGTAAGTTTGTAGAAGCAAGGGATTCCAGACCCATAGGTCCTACAGAAGGTTAGACAAATGAGGTAGAACTCAAAAAGAGCTTGGGGAACCTGATTGTACCAAAGAGAGACCAGAGATGTGAAAGAGGCAAGCCAAGGTCACACAGCTAGAAGTAGAGCCCTGTTCTGTCCGGCTTCTATATCCTACTCGCTCTGCGGCATCGAGCCACTTGTGATCTGAATGTTGGCAAGGAGGACTTGCCATTCCAGCTGGCATTGCCCAGCCCGTGCTTGGTAGACTAAGAGCTTGGTGCCTTCAAGGTTTGACTCTTTTCTCACAAGCCAGTGTCTGACACTCTACTAGTCAGGCTCCACCTGCTGTCTCTTCCCCAGCCAGGAAGGAGGAGTGGGAGGGAACCCACCACACACACACACAC